>JAHPZR010000467.1:20000-48142 GCA_019787425.1 Platygyra sinensis | reverse complement strand
AACGGCTTAGAAAGTAAACATTTATTAAGAAAATGTGAAATTGTTATTGTTGGCATGAGGATGTCCCCCACATGCTCTGATGGTCATAATTAAACGTTATCTGGGTGATAATTGTTAGAACCCGGGTTTTACGTACGCAAGGCATGCATTGGGAAGGAAAAAATTCCCAGTAAGAGAATCTCCTCTTTAGGGCATTTAAAATTGAACTTCATGCCCTGGAGCTTTGATTTTCATGCCTAGGATATGGCCTGTTTTCATGCCGGGCATGAACTTTGAGAAGTCACCTATGTTCGTGCCGGTCATGCCCTGTCTCAAATTTCATGCCCGGCATGTAAACTGAAATAGCTGACAAATCTCCTCGATACTTGTGTGTGGGTAATGGTAGAGATTCATAGCAGGGGAAATTCATCTTCAGGGCATGTAAATTTGAGGTCAATTTCATACTTGAGAACTATTTGGGCACGTGAAGCTCAGTAAAAAGAACGAAATATACATGGCACTACGACTATTACTGTTAATGCCATCACCAAATCGTTTCATTCTGGTTTGTCAATAAACAATTTTAAAAGTTATGCACGTTTCATTATCTGCCTTTGTATAGGTAATCATACGGTTTCGAGTTCAATTTGGAATTAATTTGCACGAGTGAGCTTTTCAAAAAGTTGAAATTACACGAGCCGCTTCGGCGAGTGCAATTTCAGCTTTTTGAATTGTATTCAGCGAGTTGTAGGCTCAGGTCGGCTCAGACTTCAAATTTACGAACTATTTAATGAACTTACCACGTAATCCGGAACATACTACAAACGGCGAATCATAATGCCTAAAAACGATGAGGAAACTAGACTCAAATCTCCAAAAACAGCAGCAAGGCTGACCTAAATTCTCAAACCCGGCAAGAAAATACAACAAAGATGAAAATCTGGAAAATTACGACAGCGAAGTTCAAATGCACGCGCGAGCACATTCTGGGCCATGATTGGCTAATTAAAATCACCTGAGATTAAGCGCGCGGACAAAACTGAGAGGTGGGTTTAAAACATCCTCCACGCAAATTTTTTCATGTTTATATTATTAATAAGTAATCATACGGTTTTCCCCGTTCAATTTGGAATTAATTTGCACTTGTGAGTTTTTCAAAAGCGAAATTGCACTCGCCGAAGCGGCTCGTGCAATTTCAGCTTTTTGAAAAACTCACGCGTGCAAATTAATTCCAAATTGAACTCGAAACCGTATGATTACCTATACTAAACATGAAAAAATTTGCGTGGAGGATCGATGTTTAGAACTTTGAGAACTCTGAACTTACCTCTCAGTTTTGTCCGCGCGCAACAAGGGTGACTTTTGTCTGCGCGTGCGCGAAAAAGTAAAAAACTCTTTCGCTTTAGCTCTTTTGTGAATGCATTGCGCGGACGCGCGGTTTTCGTTGCTGTTGAATTTGACAACCGAACCTTCGAAGGAGAGTCATTCTGAAATAGGTCCTCAGTAAGTCATTTAAAGCATGTAACCGTGAAAAGCAATTCCAAGTGAAGACAAAAATGCCCGTTTCGTATCGGTGATAACAATTTTAGGCTTGGTAATCCGCTTTTCGTGCACACATGTCATCGACAAAGATGGCGATTTTCTAGCAACAAAGATGGAGCAAAGCAAGCGTGGATTCATTTTTGCAGTACTCCGAAGAGAACCACAGACCTCATTCGACGCTAAACAAAAGGAGCATGGCTACTGTGGTAAGTAAAACGTATTACTCGTTCCTTGAGCTTATATTTTAGATTTTTCTTCTTCTCATCTTGCGGAGATGAGGAAACCATGTTGTTCTCATTTTCGATTTCAAAGTGTGGTTAAACAAGAACACCTCACCATTCTATTTTGCGTCAGTCCTTCACTAAATTCGATTCCTGCATAGCTCTAAAGTTATTTTTTCATATTCTGGGTACCTTTGTGTTTTTGGAGTGGCTACGCAGTTGTGAAGACCACCCCTCCCCTTCAAAATAAGTTAGTGAGGAAAGAAGTGGCTACGCGGCTACGTGGCTACGCAGTGACTGCGTAGCCGCGTAGCCGCACTGACTGCGTAGCCGCGTAGCCGCACTTTTCGAGATCTCTTTTGGAGTGGAGGGTATTCAGCAGTTAAGCCGTGTTTTTGAGTTAATCCATTTCATTTTCAAGGGAAGTGAATTTTGTGATCGATAAATGTACATTTCGTTTTACCTCAAAATTAAAATTTGTCTTCAAACCTCCGAGACTTTTGTGTTCCTTTGTGATACGTGAATTCCCATTAATGGGTGACTGTTTGATGTGTGCACTATGCCCTGGCAAAATTTCGTACCTGGTTTCCGGTGTTCCGCTGTTTACTACTTGTCGGATGAATGATTTGAGGTCGGAATATTCAATTCTCGAAATTCAGGTTATAACACGTCGCGTTTTACAGCTCTTAAAATGAGCGGCATTGTTGACTACTGTTGATGAAAAGCATTCATTTGATTAAAGTTGAGTGAAAGTTTACTCAAGCCAACCCGTGTTGTTATAAACCTTATCAGACAAAATATCCCCGCATTTCATTTCACGACACTCGTTGGCAGCGCTGTTTTATCGGCCAGACCAGCTTAACAGAGCTAGCGGTTTTCTGAATATCCGAAAAACTAATTTGTGATACGGGAATCGGCTTAAGGAAATGAAACTATAGTTACTCTGCTACAATTTAACGTATAGAAATAAGGATGTTTCCGGTGTTCTAGTTGTTCAAAATTCACCTCGAAGATGAATTTTCCACGACCAAAATTTGCTTCATTCGACCATCGCGTGACATCAGTTTGTCACGAACTATCATGCGACTCGACAAAAATATTGATATTATCCATAACTTTATATTTGGTTTAGGAACTGTCACAGTGAAAAAAATGTCTTTTGCCTTTGTTGTCTTGCAGATGCAGCTGTTTTAAAGTATGTGGCAGCAAAATTAAATTAAGCATGACATATTATGTAAATTCATTTGTACAAACTAAGGTAATAAAGATATAGGTTTCCTCAACAGTTTCTCCTTTCAAAGTGTTGACATCTCCTAAGTTATATATGTTGGAAACCAGATGTGGTTCATAAAAATTTTATAGGTATGGAAAATATTTTTGTCAGTCACTTGTCATTGGGCTTTTGTACATTAAGCATTTATTTTCCCCCTAAAATGCTCCACCTTAATGCTTTTTTTTTTCACTGAAATGCTCGGTTTCAACCAAGAATATCACTAAAATGTTTGGTTAATGCCCATGCGTAGGGGCTTTAAATTTTCAGAATAATTTTAACATCTCAACACAATTAACAGTTCAGACTGCTTAACAAGAATGTATACTTAGTATAACAAGTTATTAACAACGCATGTAAAAGTTTTAATACACCAGAAGATAATTCTCTAAATGTTCTGTTGTTCTATTGATCCTTTGTCCCCTTTTGGTGATACTTACTTGAAGAGGTTATGTTTAGTCTTCATTTTCTTGTAAAAATAATTTTTTTTCTATATTCTGTGGAAGAAATATTAATTTTCCTTAAAAATGTCACTAGAATGCTTGAATAATGCTCGATGCTTTTGTCTCATCAAAATGCTTGAAAAAATGCTAGCATAATGTACAACAGCCTACTTGTCATGAGGGAGACAAAAGGTTTCTCTTTGTGGCCATTCCTACTTTAGACATTGGATCATTGACTGCATTGTTGACAATTTTTGTTTATTTTCATGGCTCTGAAAAGGGTGGTTCGAGTGGTTCTGAAAAGAACCATTTCAATATTAAGTGGTCACTATATAATGTTCAGTTTTGCAAAACAATATTGTCTCCTTGTATGCCTCACTAATCTCAGAAGAATGTTTTAACCTCAATTTGATGGTGGTCCAAACTGCCATCTGAGCATATCTCTGTTTCTATAGCATGGACGAGATACCAGTCCATTGTAGGGTTACCCCAGTATTAAATTCAGTGCTACCCATTTATACAACTGGATGGAGAGAAGCATTACAACAGTTTTGGTAAAGCACCTTGCCCAAGAACTCAATGTAATGACCCCTACCAAGGCTCAAACCTGGACAGCAATTTAGAGTCCAGCATGTTAACCATTAGGCTACCATGGCTAGTCCAGTTCCAGTGGAGGCTGTCTTAAGCTCTCTTATTATTAATATACATTCTTTAAAGCAGACAGTTCTATTTACAACTGCCTGCACTGAACTTTGTTTGAACCCCAAACAAGCTGTTTATTTACTTATTCCCATAATTGGGCATTCCCCAAAGCTGCCCTGGTCACTTTGAGGGTGTCTGATTAAGGCTAGTCACTGGTTTTACTCAAACATTTGTGAATTGTATCATTGCATTTTGTTGCAGTGAGACTGTTAATGTTGGCTGCAATTATGATTTGTTACTAATGGCCAGTCCTAGTACTGCAGTATACTGTATTCCATTATTGCCTTTATTGCCACAATTGCAGCATTGTACAAGGTAATAGAACAAAAAGATCATTTAGTATGGCAGTATTTCTTGTATTTACAATATTTTTAGGTAGCTGGGAATCTCTTATCCATCCCTCACACCCCTAGTGGCCCCTTATGAGAAACATTCTTGAAAGCAGACAGTTCCAGATGAGCATGCCTTTTTTGGGTCCTGAGGGTATCCACTTGTGAGAGCTTCCACTAGCTCTGTACCCCTTTTCTCAAACTAAGTAAACACAAATGCCATAAACATAATTACATCACTACAGTGCACTTTATTTTATTTGTGCATAATTTACAATTTTAATGATTTACTTGATTGGAAAGACAAGCCTCTTAAGAGTGGCAATGCCTATTTCCCTTTTGTAAACAAGCAATGCCATAATTGGTAATAAAGGCCGCCACAATTAGTAACCAAGCCTTTCAGAATGGACGATGCCATATCTGCTTCAGTTCAGGCCTGGACAAGGTAGAAACTGGTTATAATTTGTTGATGGAGTGAAATGCACTCACCAAGTGCTTAGTTGTTAATATTCACACTGGTTTGCTTGCAGTTAGCTTTTTTTGTAGGTTGGGGCAGCTCTATCATTAATTAATATTTAAGAAAGTCACATTGTATAATTAAATTTTGCAGAAATTTGGAGGATGAACGTGGTAGTGCAGTGGTATAAGAGGGATGTTAGGAAACAGGGGTTCTAGGTTCGATGCTAGGTGAAAATGCCATCGCTTGTTTACGAAAGGGAACATTGCGGTGGCAACTGTTTTGATTCGCACCTTTTTAACACAATGACTGTTATTAATCTATCACCTTCACTTGAACATTATAATTTGGGTTACATCACATCCATTTATCATTCTTAATGCATATAAAAACCAGCAACCAAACAATATATATTCTTGAAAGCAACAACAGTACCTACAAGCAATATTGTGTGAAATGTTTCACAGAATAAGGAAAGGTAACGTGCTATCCATATAGTTCCCGCTTTCAAGTTGTATAATGGAATGATAAACAATTTAATTATTGTTAAATAAAAGGGATGATTGAAATTGGTTAGTACAACAGCTCAAAAGCTTTCCCTCACTTTATGCTATTGTTCAGTGGCTGGCAAATTTGAATATCAAAAGAAATATGACGTCAATGTTTGTAAACAAGAAAGATCGCTATGCTTCAATGCCATTTTTGATGTAACTTTCTGATCTTGCAGATGTCCATAAAAACAGATGTAGGTTCAGAGTGGACAGAGCAATTTCTTCTCTCAGTAACATCGCATTGATTTTCAAGTACAACGACGTTATTCACCCTTATTCTTGAAAAAAATGAAATTAGCATGAAATAAAATTCAAACTAAAAGGGTGTTGGCTTCCTAAACTAACTAAAAAGTTAACAAGGCTAGGAGGCCAGTTAAAGTGATTTTTCTCAATAACCAAAGATTGATACCGGTAATCAGTAATTTAAAAAGATATAACAAACTCCTTTTCACTATAACCGTCTTGTTAATTTACTCACGACAGTTCTTTCTACACACTACCTTTTCGCTAAACGTTACATAGGTGCGATAAGAACTTGTTTTTGGCACCTGTTGCGGAACATTTTCCACCCTACAAACGGCAACAAGAAGCAGAAGAAGCAACGAGGGAAACAGTTGCTTGCCAGTAAAAGCGAGAACGGTAACCTACGAAACGTTTGACTTTTATCACTCAACATTTTCCAGCCATTCTGAAATGAGGACAGAGTAAACAACCTCCAACATTTTCCTGAAACTCCAGAACAAGCAATAAAGCAAAGTCAACATGAATCGCTCTTTCGGACGCCATCTTTGTTTTAAGATTTTGGGCAGCGCGCGCTCAAAAAGAGTCTGAGTACTAGAGCAACAAATCAACCAATCAGACAAAAGTCTCCCTTGTTTCCGCGCGCACTAAGTTCGCGCGCTTAATCTCAGGTGATTATAATTAGCCAATCATGGCTCAGAATGTGCTCGCGCGTACATTTGAACTTCGCGGTCGTAATTTACCAAATTTTCATCTTTGTTGTGTGCTATTGCCGGGTTTGAGATTTTAGGTCAGCCTTGCTGCTGTTTTTGGACATTTGAGTCTAGTTTCTTCACCACTTTCAGGCATTATGATTCGCCGTTTATTGTACGTTCCGTAATTACGCGGTAAGTTCATTAAATAGTTCGTAAATTTGGAGTCTGAGCCTTCTACTCGCTGAATACAATTCTCCACAGAGCAAGTGCCGGAAGATCTTTCTTGAAGCCATTTTTTGTCATTCGAAGCTTCTGCACAAACTTTCCATCATAATTTTACGTGATATCATTGTCTTAGAAAATTTTCTTTTGTATTTCAGTCAATCATAATCTAGAATTACAATGTGTAATTTGCACTGGTGTTACACTTTTTGCACCGGTGTTACACTTTTTGCACTGGTGTTACACTTGAACTGCACTGCTCTCAGCCAATCAGAATCGAGTAATTTTTTCATGTATATTATTAGTCGTTAAACAGTTGGGAGCTTAATTCAACAATTTATGCGTCTGTCAGTCTTTCCCACACGAAATAAGCGGAAATGATAGCGTTTTTAAAATGCTAGATAGAAATACGAAAATTTAGCCATCGTGCTTCACGTGCTATAAAATTTCAGAAAATTTGACCATTTCACTAAATTGCAGAATACCCCGCCACTTATTTGCATCTCATTGAATAAGAGTAGCAACTATTGTTATATACCTCGTTCTTCAAAGGACACCGACACATGTAATGGCTGGGCCGGGGTATCCTGCAATCGCTCCCCGTACGAAGTTGTCTGTGGCACAGATCAGTAGGCTGAAGTACAGTTGTAACAAACATAAGACTTGCCGACGGTTTGAGACAACACAAGGAAGCCCAAGGAATAGCACAGCGGATGAAAACCGACATTAACATGCCTGGCATGTAGCATTCAGGTTTTCATGCCCTGCGTGCACTGTGGGATGATGCCGGCCATGGTTTCATGCCGGGCATGACAACTCCTGAATTCTACATGCCGGGCGTGACCCAGAGAATGGTACCCAGGCTTTACTCGGCAGGTTGTTACATTGCCCCGCCTCACTCCCTACAACGAAGGCATGAGAGTTACCCAAACATGCTGTATGACATTTTTTCCCAAGTGATCCTTCAAAAAAACCCCTTAGCGCAATTTTATTAACAATTAGCATGATCCTGCATAGGAAATGCCCCAGAAGAGGGATTTTGCGTTAACAGTTACTGCGCTACTACCAAATTGCTCTGAGAATAAAAAGAAAGCCTCATTTGACACGAGATCAGAAGCAAATACTTCTCATGTGGCATTTGGATATGCCTGATAGACGCCATTCTCGCCTTTTGACATTCACTTGGTGTCTTTCATCGAGGTATGGCATTAAATCATTCCAAAACAATGCCCACACCATGAAAATAGTATAAAAATAAATAAATGTTTACTTTCTAAGCCGTTTAACAGAGGGAACCGCTGAAAAGAACTTTCCTTTACGATAGAACTGGAATCACCTCGAGAGTTTCAAATTGTCGTACGCTTTGCCGCGCGAATGGCAAACAGAACACTTGAATGACTCTTTTGTTCTTGTGTTGAGTGAATGAATGAATGAAAGACTTTATTTAAATTTTTTATAGTCAACAAGAATTCTTTAATTGCAAGGTAAATTATGATGTCCTTTAGACCAGCAAACTAGTTGTTCACCATTAACACCATATTTAGCGTAACCAGCGTGGTAAGAGATTCTGCACTGAAAAGAAACGAGCGTTTTAAGTTTTCACGATTGTAATACCCATACGCTTTATGTCTCACCCCAGCCACTGTTAGAGAAATTTGCAAAGACCTTACAAATGTGTGTTGTTTAACACTCGTTTAAAAGGGACCGACCTATCATTGTTTCCTTTTATGCAGTGCTGGACATAATCGTTGATCCGAGAATCTCAGACTTAAAGCGGCGATTGCTTTCTCAGGATTGTGTTGCTCTAAAACTATAGTAGGAAGATAACTGAAATGGTTTTGGCCATGTAGCGGCACTTTCTACCCGAATCCCCTTAAGGTCAGCATAAGGCGCAGAAAGCAATTCCGCAACAAACTTTCCCACCGGCCCGTGGCTTTTTACACATGGAGCTACAAAAATTTCGATTTGTCCCTAATGTAAGATCAGAGGAGCTAGTGAGAGGAGAAGTTGGAATGGCCGCGGCGGTTGCTTTATATAAGAAATACAAAAACAACAAAATCAGGATTGTTCGAAGGCCCGGCGCCGTATATCTTTACCGGTGGCAACTGTTAACTAATAACAGTGCAAGTAAATGATCAAAACTGATCTGTCAGCGTGATTTGTAAACATCGCTTTCGCCGTTCTTTTCGTGGTGTGCACGGTCTTACAGGCTGATTCATATTTATTTTCCGTTTGACAAATGAGCAAAGTGTTTCATTCAAATCGGTGTGCAAGTTTAAATCCGGCAACGATAAACGAGTTCACTGAAACTCAAATTTATCAGTACTTCAAAAGGCTTTAGTAGCCGTCTCGAGGAAAATTTCCCGGCACTTATCTGGCTATTCCCTCTAAGCAAAATTCGAAAGATTACTCAGAACACGGGAAAAGTTAGTTACAACTTCAAATGTCTATCTTAGTGACAACGCCGCACTCTGAGTCACTCCAAATGTATTTCCTCACTCTGATGATAGTTTACAGCTTTGATAGTCGGCCGCAATCGTAAATGTTCGTCAGAGATCACAGAAAAATCGGGCAGACTGAAAAGTACACTTTCAACAATTACTGAACACCCAAGGGAGCAGTGAAAGTGTTGCTTAAGCAAGATTCATGAACTCAGAAAAGCGAATTACATACATATTAATGAGTAAACTGGCTCATTATGTGATACGAAATACAAGAAACACAAATTCCAAGTAGATCCCTTTCTGCTATTCTTGACATTTTAGCTTGGTATCTGAATTCACTTTAAAAAGAAACTTTTGCAGGTTACAAGTTCATAAAAAGCTGGACCAGAAACTAGAAATTTGAGATAGAAAACGAGCATTTTTCAGTTCTCATACAAAATGGCTCTAAAATCATTCACATTTGGACTCAAATTTCCAATAGTTTTTACAAGTCGTTTATATCTCCTGAGTGTCCTGATTAAATAAGTGTACTTTCGTCTTTATTTTGCAGCCTACAAGTAGAGACTTCTTCAACCCAGAGCCGTTTAAAACGAAGATTAAAGTTGGCTAATCGCCCAGTTTTGACGCGATTTCTTTTAAATTGTTGATTGTCCGCTTTCAAATTTCGCGCTTCATTGCGTCACTCTTATGCTAATTCATGCTTAATGAGGTGTGAATATTAATGATGTCCGGCCATTCTGCGCCATGAGTTTTTGCATGAGCTATACAGAGACTACAATCTAGAGGTATGGTAATAGTTCAGTTCGGAAAACAATTGCAATTGCAAGTTCGTGGTAACAGGGCCTGTGTTTGATCATCATTGTTAGGCCTACCAGAATTTGAACCGGGAATACCACTTTTCTCCACTGCGAGCTTTCTCTTTAATCTCTTTCTCAGCTGCTTTGACATCTTTCACTTTGGACAAAATTTCGGCTTGGCGTTTGGCTTCCTCGTAATATTGGACGCGCTTTTGCCATCCCGGTTTAGCTTCGTTCTTTTCTGATTCAATGAGGAGTTCCAGGTACTGTAGTTGCGTTAGTGGGTTAGGTTTGAGAGCGATCTCGTCCAAACGACGAAGGCTTTGCTGAGCTTTGACTATCATTCCCATGACGGTGGTGTGAACATTCACGAGACACTCTTCTAGCTGGTCAATCATGCCTTGTACTTTGGTCTTCCCTGAAACAGCCGTTTCATACTTCATTTTTAGGTCGTCTGATGTTCTTGTTTCGGTTTCCTTTTTGTACCTAATGATGTACGGAAGGTTCTTGTGCTCTGACCAATAGCAATGCTTTGTGCAGACTGTGCAGTTGCCATTTGATCCCATAGCGCAACAGGAACGTTTGTCGTCGTCATTCGCAAACGCACAGTTCTCGTGACATGTGAAGTTGCAGCGAAGACATGTGGTGGTGTGCCTTCCAGTCCCTCTCAGGTTTTCCTCATAGGGCTTGGTAACTTCAACGGTGTAGGTAAAGGACTTGTTTGTTTCGATCTCCGTTTCACGCTGCTTTAAGATATTCTCTTCCTCTCGCATTTCTTCAATTTTGCCGAGACCCACGGTGATCTGGGGGTTTAAACCTTCAATCAAGTTTTGTAGCTGTTCGCGTTCCTTTAATACCTCTTGGGTGAGTTGAAGGCTTACACTCTGTGATTTTTCAAACTCAATAAAAAAGTTTTTAAAGGAGCGAAAAACCATCTTCCAAAACATAGCATCGAAGCTCTCTTCGATTTCGTCCGTATTATCTGCAAAAAGGGCCGAGTTGTTGAATTTATAATACTTCTGACTTGGGATGTTTGCTTTCTTTATGGCATCCATAACGGGGGGCTTTTGACCATCTGCAAACGTAACTAACATGAAGATGTTTCTCGCAACATCTTTTCCGAAGATGGAGAGGATGGAGTCAAAGATATACTCCTGCGTTGGGGTCAGGCGGGCCAGAGAAGCTTGAGTAACGAAGCCAATGCCATCAAGGTGATCAATACCATCTGGAGGAGAGATTGAAAAGAATTCCTTTATCTGATCGGTAATTTGTCTGTCTCTCTCTAGCCCTTCGGTGTCTCCAAAGCCGGGTGTATCAATGATGGTAAACGTGTACGGAACGGCAGAGCCCTTCATAGGGTAGAACGTGTAAGCCGTGATGTGCTTTGTCTGACTATTTGCTTGGGACCCCTTGTCATCTTCTACGATGAGCTTGTAGCGGAAGTCATCTTTCCACTGAACGCCCAAGATGTAGCTGACCATCCCATTGATGAGAGTTGTCTTACCGGCCCCTGTTGCTCCTACCACCATAAGAACTTTTTCGGTTCCTCCACCATCGACATTGCCAGGGCTACCAACGCTTTTTCTAATGATCATACCCTTTTGCCGCTGCAGTGCTATTTTCGTTGGGAGCTTGTAAACTGACGGGGACCCACTCGAGACCTTCTCTGAGTTTTGGAGTATTTCAGGTAAAGAACTTGATGGGCAATCCACACCAGTACCTGATAGACTTTGTCCAGGACTCACCTGCAGCTCGGAATGAGAGGAGGTGGTAGTACTGTAATGAAAGAAAGAGATAAAAAGAAGAAAGGAACATTCCATTTAATGTAAATTAAAATTAGGGTAGAATTATTCTGAGGGCCTTTTAAGAGATCTTCTACACGAACGCGTTGAAGGAGTTGGCTGATATTGATTAATGCCTTAAATGATATAGTTATATTATGCACATCTGTCACCCACTAGGAATAAAGTAGTTTTGTTTAAAATAGAAAAAGGAGCTTTTACGCTCGCGGAACGTAAACAAGAGAAGCATAACCATAGTGCTTATAGCTGCAAACCTTGGCTAAAAGCCTTAAGAAATGAAATGGGTTTTGTCTTCATTTCTCCCCTCCCTGTCTCCAACACAATGCTGATCTTGACCCAAGATATAAAAAAGCCTTTTGGGGAGGGAAAAAGGGGTCGGGAATGCAAATTTTTTCACATTTTAAAATTATGTATCATTAGTTGCTACTTTTTCTATATTTTCTATGTTCCAGGGACATTCTGGGCCAAATTGTAGGTGTAACATGAAGAGGGATTGCAGCCATAGTCCGTCAAAGCTAGTCATGCATGTAATTTTATTACATCTTATTCGATAGCTCTATCGTTATCATAACTGAAAGAGAAGTTTCCTTTTTTAAGAAGTGCAGAGGAACCCCACAAATACATGCTTCAAATCACTAGTTCTTAATTGAAATTAGGGATACCATTTAACTCCAGTGGATGGTATATCTTTGATGAATATCTGCCCTGCGTCACCATCCTTCACTGAGCTTTGAAGCAGGCTACTTGACTCATTTTCTTTGGCTATTTCCGGCCCGGAATGGGCTGCGGCGCTGTAAAGAAGGTCAAAAAAAAAAAACAAGTTCTTAAATTTCTACCTAAGAGAAGCATTTCACTTTTTCGCTCAGTTCTCAGGTTGGGCTTGTTACAGTAATGTTCTTTTTGGCCAGGTGCTCTGCAACGCTCCCTGAAACAACAGAATACAATTGTTCTTTGTTTTGGTCTCCTTTTATTATTTACCATGAATTGTCCCCTAATGTGAACTTGACTCTTTATACATCGAAAGAGTCCACACAACGAATGATTTCAATTCCCAAGAATTGCAAGTGGAAATAGTAGGTGAAAAGTACCTCGCAAGTGTTAGATTATTTACACCCATAGTTTGGAAAATGAGAAGCGACAACCCTAATAGATCAATCTATTTTGCCAAGGAATCAGCTACTTAAGTATTTTTTTCTTTTCATACAAAGGAGCAAATAGCACTTGTATCTTGCATCTCGTGTTCTAGGGACTTTTAGCCTAATTTGTAGGTGTAATCCGAAGGGGGATTGCCGCCATAGTACGTCAAAGCTAGTCATGCATGTAATTTAATTATATTTTCTATGATAGCTCTATCGATATCATAAGTGAAAGAGAGGCGTCCATCCTAAGAAGTGCAGAGGAACCCCACAAATACATGCTTCAAATCACTAGTCCTTAATTGAAATTAGGGATACCATTTGTCTCCACTGGATGGTATCTTTTTGACGAATATCTGCCCTGCGTCACCATCCTTCACTGAGCTTTGATGCAGGCGGTCAGTCGAGGGGCTATTTGACTTATTTTCTCTGGCTATTTCCGGCTCGGAATGGGCTGCGGCGCTGTAAAGGAGATCCCAAAAAACAAGTTTTTAAGTTTCTACGCAAGAGAAACACTTCACTTTTTCGCTCAGTCGGCTTAGGTTAGGCTTGTTGCATAAATGTTTCCTTTTTTGGCCAGGTGCTCTGTAACTCACTCTGTAACAGCAGAGTGCAATAGTTATTTGTTTTGGTCTTGTTTTATTAATTACCATGAATTGTCCCCTAAAGTGAACTTGACTTTTTATACATCGAAAGAGTCCACACAACGAATGAGGCTAAAGAAAGGATTAAATTCCTAAGAACTGCAAGTGAGAATAGAAGGTGAAAAGTACCTTGCAAGTGTTAGGTTATTTACGCCCTTAGTTTGGAAAATGAGAAGCGACAATCCTGATAGATCAATCTATTTTGCCAAGGAATCAGCTACTTAAGTCTTCTTTCTTTTGATACAAAGGAGCAAATAGCACTTGTATCTTGATCTATTCAGGACACGTATCAATGGGCTTTATCACGGTTTAGCAATTTAAGAATCGCAACGTTAAAACTAGGTAGATGATTGTATTCACTAAGTCTGGAGAATGTTGGTTGGATAGAGGACGCTCAGTTAATTTTTCTAACTTTTCATGCATTTGTCTGAAATTTTTTTTTCCCGCGCCACCCCTTCTACCCTGCCAAATTTACAGACAAATGTATGGAAAATAAGAAAAAAAAATATTGAGCGCGTTGCAGCCAAGCTGAACCCTTCAAACTTGGTGAATACAATCTTCTGCTCAGTATTTTAACGTTGCCATTCATAAATTTCGTAAAATTCAATTTTGGAAGAAAATATTTTCTATCGGGTTCCCCTACAGAGGAGGGGGGGGGGGGAACAGGGGGGTAAGTCTTCCTTCTCCCTACTTTCTGAGCCAATTTCTCCCTCCTCCCTACTTTTTGAGCCAATTTCGCCCTCCTCCCTAAACGGTTACGTTTCTTTTTCTCTCTCCTCCCTACTTTTTCCCCCTATTTCTCCCTCCTCCAACTTGTTTTGGGCCATTTCTCCCTCCTCCCTATTCTGTTCCTCCCCCCTTCCCTACAAACACTGTAATTTCTGACCGGTTTGCCTACACGTCAAGATGGCGCCGAAAACCGTGGTAAGGCCTATACATTGTCAACTAGGTTAGCAATGCCTGACACAGACAGAAAAACAGCATCAAGCTCTCTATTACTCACCTTGGTTGGATGACTTTCGCTACTTTTGTACTTTTTCGATTTTGCCTGACACTTCTTTCCCACAAGATCCCAGCAATCACCGCCATGATAGTGACAACTAATCCACAACCGAACAAACTGTACACATCCAGTATGCCCATAATATAATTGTCAGAGGCGACCTGTAAGAGATACCAAATCGTACTATTGTGTGACAAAAAGATCTCCTTTACTTGTACTCTTTCTGCACTGTTACGTTCTGTGCTTATATCAACTTTCGATTTTGTTCAAGGGTGGTGTTTTTGTGGCTCATCTATCATATCACAAGTGTTAGCTTTAGTGGGACTGGCCCCTTCACTTCTTCTTCTTTTATCGATTATTTTCGAAAAATATCGGCCTTATCCAGTAAGACTGAACTAACACCTTTGGAAGGTAAGCATATAACAGACCAGTAGTCTTTCAAATAGTTTTCGAGAGATTTTAAAACACACTCGAAAGCTTACTGATCTCAAATCTTCGTAAGATAGTCGAAAGTTCTTTAATTAAAAAAGGTGAAAACTACCTGGCACGAATTGTAATTTACCCCCAATTAAGAAATGTCCGACAAAGCAGAGTATATGCTAGACAAACATTGCTGTGGATTCCCCACTCAAGCAAGCACAGATGAGAGCAAAGAGTGACTCGAGAAACACAAACGTAATTGAATTTGTAACAATGGGTCTTTGTGAGTTTTTTCAGTGCTGAAAATTCTCAGAAAACGAATTCTTTTCTGCACACACCTAATTCGGCAATATCTTGGGGGCACTCAGTGATGGGACACTACCAAGGGAAAATGAATACTACTGAAAAGTAGACTCAGTTATCATTAACTTTTTTGACGGCATAACTTAGAAACTAACTGATACGTTTCAATATAATCAATCACCTTCAGTTCTGAAAATTCAACTGAACTCAATACAACATGTGTTACTCATTATGATATTTTATCTAAATTTTCACCCACCACAGACTGTGCTTAAATGATATACCTGTGTATTCTAATCATTGTGATTACAGTCGGTGTATTTAACAACTATTCACCGAAGGGGAGGTGGCTAGTGACGGATTTTTTTTTTCCCGTTTCACTTTTATTCACACTTGTAAACTTATAATACAATACTTACAAAGAATTTACCTATAGCACCTTCATTACAATAAACTACTCACAATACAATGCTTACCATAAACTAACCTACAATACGTTTTTTTTTTTTTTTTCAACATCAACAATACACGCTACATACAACACTTATGGGTGAGTACAATACGTATACTGATGCTATATAATTGCAACTGCTTTCTACAGGATATATTCTATTTAATTTACCAACTGCTAAGATGGCAATTTTGTTTGTTTGTTTGTTTATTTGTTGTGATTGCGAGATGTGGAGGACAAATTAAAACTAAGCGAAACCTTCTATTCGTAACATAAAATTTAGTTTCCGGACAAAAGCATCCCAATTGCATGCACGTTGGTTGATTTTCTGGAAATGAAAGTAGAATTTAGCATAGAGGAGGCAGAAATTTAGTTGTTTAATTTTATTATCGTTATCAGTAGCTACTCCAAAGAGTATTTCTTCTGAGTTTAATGTGATGGAAGAGTTTTCCTTTTCATTAAACCAGCATAGCACTTTCCGGAGAAAGTCGACCGCAGTTTGACAACCTAAGAGCTGTATCACCTCCTGCCTGGTTTTCTCATGGACACACTCTTAAGCCAGATAAAATCCCGAACTCGTTTAGCATAAGCAAGGCGTTTTGGACCGATATTAGGTCGCTGCAGATGAGAGAGGTGTCGTCCGCAAATTGGCTAATTTTAAGTTCCTTATGAAAGATAAAAACGCCACAAACCGAATTGTCTTGCCGTATTTTAGACGCAAGTATCTCTGCAGATAAAATAAACAGATAGGGTGATAGTGGACAACCTTGCCTTACTCCTCGCGACAGCTTAAGCTGCCGAGTAGTGAAGCCATTATTAATAACGGAACTCTCTGCATTACAGTAGAAAGTTTCTATCCAACGCTTAATAAGAAACACCAAAGTTGAAAATTGACAGGACTTGTTGAATCATTGGCTTCTCGATTGTGTCAAAGGCTTTGCGAAAGTCGAGCTGCAGGAGAATGCCCGGTATATTTTCCAGTTCGGTCTGTTCTAAGAGGTCACATAGTAGACGTATATGCTGACTGATAAATCTGTCTTTCATAAAGCCTGTTTGTTCAGTATGTATTAGCTGCGGAAGCACCTTTTTAATTTGTGTAGCTATTGCTTTAGACGCAATCTTGTAGTCGACATTTAACAAGGTTATTGGCCGCCAGTTTTTGAGCTTCAGAGTGTCGGAGTCTGCCTTTGGAATAAGGGTGACAACCCCCCTTCTCTGTGAAATTGACAGCTCCCCTCTCTAATATGCTGTGTTTAGACTTTCAACTAAGTCGCTTGCTAGAAGCTCAAAGAACTTCATATAGAACTCTACTGTAAAGCCGTCTTCACCTGGTGATTTGCCGAAATTGAAAGTTTTTAAAATCAGACGGCATTCTGCGATGGTTAATTCTCCTTCCAAATTTTCTTTGTCATCATCACTCAGCTTAGGAAGTTGCACGGAGCGGACGAAGTCTGCGAAGAGTTCATGTGAACCAGCATATTCTGACTGGTATAAATTCTGATAAAAATTTTCGATTTCTTGTAATAACTGCTTGTGGCCTGTTATTTTAACCCCCTCGCTAGTTTCCAGCTCCGTGATAGTCTTCTGATTAAAATTTTTTTGCCGCCACATTGAAAAAATACCTTGTTGGTTTTTCTCCCTGTTCGGTCCATCGAAGGATATTTAATCTCCACCGTTAGCCACCGACACTAAGGTGAATAGTTGTTTTAGTATATACTCAAGCAGTGAGATAATGTACACCACAAAAAAAAATTAATTTAGATGATCTCTTCACTTGCCGCGGATGGAAACCGGGTGGCCAATTTTTCTCGAGTTCCTCGGAGGTAAATAGCACTAGCCAATCAGCGCGCGCCTTCAACGCTATCCACTGTTTTAGTATATTTTAATTTCCATTATGATCCAAAAAAATATGCGAAAATATGCTCGGATACTTGTCCCTGGAAAAAATCTGTTCCTCGAAACTCGCAGTTTTTCTCGAGCTTCGCTCTCCGGAAACTGTTCGCTTCTCGAAAACAGATAATGTCTGCGGACAAATATCCTAGCATATTTTCCGCAAAATGGAGGCTACTGTTTATATATCCGTATGAAAATGAAATTCTTACAGCTAAGCGTATTTGTACGTACTGACTTCTGGAATTCTTTATCTGAAGGTGGTCTTATACTTAAATATGACGTTTCTCCCGAAGTTAACACATTACATGAATATTATTTACGTTATAGAATTGCGGCCATGTATATTTTATTATCAGTAGGTTTATTTATTAAATTTGTAAAAGAATTCTTTAGAATTGTAAATGTACAATGCAGTTTACATATATGAACTTAAGTGGGTCAGCTTTATATGAGGATCAAGTTCTTCCCTGCTGGCATCCATTTTGCATGTAGATATTTACATATTTTTACGCAAATAAAGTTGTTAAAAATAAGTTATAAATAAAACCTCAGAATTTCCAAAACGTATTTTGAAATTAGAGAATTCGAAGCACAATATTTTCCTTGCGTTTTGACTAATGTTTTCAATTCTTTAGGATTAAATTTCTACGTTTGTCAGCCGAATTCAGGCCTTTCTGAACTCAGACCTGAAAACAGATAACGGGAGAATGATTCGAGATGACAAACGAGAAATGGCTTATACGGCAACTACAAAACTCGTGTTTTCGACCAAAATTCTTACTTACGGCTGAAAAGGCAAAACTTTTAAGTAAAAACTGACGTTTACACATTTTTATCATTTTGGTCGAGTCCTTTCGAAAACGAAAGTTATTTTACCTCTTGCGACGTGGCAGATTCTTGATTAATTTGCGTATGAGCTGAATTTAAAATGAAAGCATCAGTAAAAATGAACTTTATTCATTCAGTACATAAATACATCTCCATTTATTTATTTTTTGTTTTATTAAATTGTGTGGTAAACACTTGAATAGAATGCCCCCTTTTTCATAAATTGCAGCTTGAATTTGATACTTTCTGCATATTCCATGTCTCATTGAGCTCTACAAGATGATGAGTGTTGTTGAAGTCTCGCTGAAAGCTTCATTCGAAGTCAATGTTTGTAAAAAATTGGTTTGGCTCATGATGAAGAGATATAATAAGCAACAATAGTGTTCGTTTTGTACAGATATTTTTCGTTCTTGTTTAATTAATTTTCAAAGTTGCGTTCAGGTGTTGACAATGGCCGTAACGGCCCTTCGCTCAGGTGAAACGAAAATTCCCTAAAACAGGAAAAATTTAATAGCTTAGATCGAACGGATTGAAGTTTTAGTGTAAGCTTGTCCAGCAACAAACAGGAAATGAGCGAAATCTATTTTTCAAGCCAGATCGACCGGACCGTTCTTAGGGACACTGCTTCTTACATCGTTGAAGGTAAGTCGGAAATCTTTTAAATGTCACAACTTACAAAAGAAATATTGAAAACAACCTGACGCAAATTACAATTCACCACCAACTAAGAAATTAATGACAGTGTATAGTAGCTAGCTAGACAGGCATTGTTGTGAAATGCTTATTCAGTCAAGCACAGATGGAATGATATTGCATGTTTATTCATAGTGTCTTGACAAAGACAAACGTGCTGGAATTTGTAACAATGGGTGTTTGTAAGTTGTTCTGTTCTGAGAATTCTCAGAAATCGAATTTCTTTTCTGCACGCAGTTAACTCAGCATCTTCACGACTTCCGTAGATGTCTTAGTTGCCCCCGCAGGGTTTTGGCCCAGAGGCCAAAACCCGAGGAGGCACCCTAGAAGCCCCGCGTGTATACATATAAGGAATTTCAAAAATGTAAAGATGTAAGTAAGTAAGTAAATTGTAGTACTGCGAAAAAATCTCGATTTGATCAAACTAGGCGCGCACGGTCGTCTCGGGTAATATTTCAGCAAGTGCGCAAGGTGCTGTCGGGTAGATGTCATTTTGCAACCACGAGGTCTTCGAGCAGTGCTTCAAGGTCTTGCGAGCGAGAGGTTGCGTTTCGTCGTCTTCTACCAGCATTTCGAGTTCTTTCTAGCAGTGTTTTAAAGTTTCCAACCGCGAGTTTGCATTTCGCTATTATCTAGCAGCATTTCAATCACGAGTTCGTGTTTTGCCATCTTCTATAGCAGCGTGTCAAGGTTTTGCAACCACGAAGTCGCGTTGCGAGGCGTTACGCCATCTTTAGCTATAGCAGCCTTTCAAACCAGGAGTTCACGTCTTTGAGCAGCATTTCAGGGTGATTATTTTGCAGTTCAGTGATTTATTTGAATTCAAAAGCATTCAACAGCACTGAATAAAATTATTCGGTACAAAATTTGATTCGTTAGACACAAATCAGCAACGGGGTCGACAGACTCGATCCAACTGAAACAAGTTGGAGCTCCAACAATTTTCTAGACTCTATCTTGTGCTGAATTCCATATGTCTGTGTGGCTTCCGCTGTTATCCGCGTGTAATTTGCCTGTAGTTGACACCACTGTTTTTTGCCGGTTTTTTTCTCTTGATATTGCAAGATATGTTTTAGGCTCTCTCAATGTTAGCTAGTTTGAATATTCCTTTGGCATTTCGTTTATTTGGATGGCTTCTTTTTTACTGAGTAATCTTATGTGGCGTAGAGCCCAAGTGACGACTGGGTGACTGGCAGGGATCCAAATGTAAATGTGAATGTTTTGCGGCGTTTTCGTTGAGGGCAAAAAGCTTGACTAATTTACATATATGCCGACTGTAAAGCGATACTTCTGTTTACATCTCACTTCTGTTCTGCTTTCGAGATACGTTTTCTCGTACCCTCTTTTCTTTCATAACAATGTTATTTTTCCGGCCCAGGCTGAATATTCTTATTTCTCTGCCGATTTTAGGCTGAAAATATTCTTGTATTATTCTTACATTATAGCTTATGATATTTCCGTTTTAGAATATTACAAGTGTTTGGTATCTGGATCCGCATCACGTTAAATTATTGTGCATGTGCTCCACCGTTAGCGGGGCCAATATGTCACGTCAAACAACACTTGGCCGTTTTGGCTTTGAAAAAAGTATTTCGCAGAGAAATAGCGTGATGGAAACGAAAGTACTCGATTTTTTTCAACTATGTCAAGGGCAATTGAGTGTAATCACTTAAAACTGTAATATCATAAAACTGCAACACCGCTGAGAAATATCTCTGCCGAGAAACAAACAGCCGATTCGCACTGTGTTGGTGTACAGTCGCTAATCATTGAGAAATGTCTGACTTTTACTCAGATATTTTTGTGATGGACTGAATGTAAACGAAAACAATCTCAGTCATCGATTCTCTGTTTTATTAGCTTGTGGTGTGAACACACAAAATTATATCTATCCTTTTCGAAATCTCAGCCTCGGCTTTATTCTTAAAATATTCTAAACATTTAGCAAATTTCAGCCTCGATATTGTTATATAATATATTTTTAAACAGGAATGTATATCAAGACAATTGGTTTGTTTCATATTTATGAGAAGATGCCTAAGTTACTTGAACAGTATGAGTGACATAGTTTACAAAAAAATATAAAATTTCAGTTCATGCAATAACGTTTAGTATTGCTTTTTTTCAATCAGCAGAAATAAAAGAAAGCGGGGGCAGCTTTAGTGATAAGTATTACTAGTTTAAAGAGCGGGTTTCTTTAGTAAAATCCAAAATCGGATTCTTATATCCGAAAGAATCTGAAAATGGATTTTGCGTTTCTCTACTAAACAGATCAATCCAGGATCTTTTGAATCATGGTGCGTCAAAGGAACCAAAGAATCTACTTCCAGAGTGGATCATCGGCTCCTTTGACGCACAGAGATCTGTGCGATCTTGGATTGATCAGTCAAATAAAGAAACGCAAAATCCGCAGATTCTTTCGGATTTAGCGAGATGACTAATGCATGATTAAGTTACGTCTGAGCTGAATTCAAAATGAAAGTATTTAGAAAATGAAATAACGAATAAATTTCTCTTTAATTGGTTTTGGCAGCTCTTTAAAATGCAGTTTCACAGTTCTTTTGCATAAACTTCTGAGGAAGTAGAGTGTAAGCGATGTGGCAGCATGAAAAGCTCAGACTGAAAACGTTCGCCAATGGCGACCACACAGTACTGCTTAGAAAATTCGTTTCTTTTCCTTTTTCAGTTCCGGAAATTACCATGAAGAAAAATAGTCACAGAAACAGAATATAACCACTCAATGTAGTTATTTCAATGAGCTATTCATTAGAATACTTTTTTTCTAACGGTATTAACTAAATTACTGGACTTGACTTAAACAATGTTGTATTGTTTGCTTTCCGGCCGCCGATCAAATAGACTGCTTCAATTGGATTCGCTGCAGGACCCTGCAGATAATGCTCGAAATTTATGCAAGCTGAACAAGTGTATACTTCACTTTCACTATTGTGTTGAAGAGAGCCCACATGCTCGAGATAAACGATTAACTGTAAGCTTCAGAGATTACAACTTAGTGGTTCCTTGATCACAGATGGCGTATGATCAGTATTGTAAGGGATGACACGAAAATGAGCATTGTATTTTTGTGCATCATCCACTCCTTGTGTAAACAAAAATGAAGAACTGTTCTGGATATGGTGGATTGCAGGAAAATGAAAGACACAATCTTCACTTCATTTTGTGGCACAAATATGCTCATCCATGCCATGTCCTGTAATGAATTCTGTGACAAGCGCGTCAGAGATATGACAATCTCTCTGTTACAAGTTACGGTCAAATTTGGGTTCGATTTAAATCCCACTTTCACCATTGTAACCATTCATAATGCTTGTTTAAGGAAGGTTTTGAGACCTAGAATCGTATGCAGCGCAAGGGCAAAGATTATGTACACCGAATGCTTTGAAACATTTAATATCGATCGCGAGAGTTTTCTTGGCCAATCTGGATAGAGATATCGATTATTTATCTTGCTTACCTGAATCAGAGAGATATCTTGGTGGAGCAGGCGTCTGTACTGGCTTACCACACAGCAACAGATTCAAGGAATAAAAGAATTAAAGCACGTCACTCCGTCGACACGGCTAGGAATAAATGCGAAATATCTAGAACACCCTCGTCATGGAATTGATGGTCAGAGGAACTATATGAAAATCCTGTGTATCGCAATGCCCACGTGGACAGCTCTTAGATCACCTTCTTTCACGTGCAATCCGCCAATGAAACTTACTGCAAAATATTACCATCCAATCAGCAATCGCGCTCTCACATTCAATTAAGGCGACAAGCCCAAGAGAACACGTGACGGGAAAACTGTTGACTCATCTGAATCAAAGGGTCACAATCCACTTTTAACTTTCTTTATTTCACAGAATTTAGGCATGACTGAACTCAGACTTAATGGGGATAACAAGTGTTATTATTCAACAAATTGTAACACTATCCAAATATGGTCATGATGCTCTCGATATCTGTCATCCGTAGGTAACAGATATCCGGCGATATACGTATTTATAACATAGATAGGACCCTGCGCGCGCTCTGATTGGTCAAAAACCTATGTTTTATCAGAGTATAAAACATAGAAAAAGCGTGTTTTATTGTTTTGAGCACGTAAAATCTATATCATAAAGCAAATGAAGAAGTCTAAGCCGTGTATTACACTGTGATAAAACACTCCAGTCATTTGAGAACACTCGAGAAATGTAGAAAACACTCGCCGGCGGCTCGTGCTTTCTACATTTCCCTCGTGTTCTCAAATGTCTGTCGTGTTTTATCACAGTGTAATACACGGCTTAGGCTTCTTTATTTGTTAAATATACGTAGCTTCGTACGTGGAAAGAAAAAGTGAAGTGAAATAATGTCGACAGAAAGGTTTTAAAATGTTGCGAGCTCGGAAATCAATTTTGTTATCAATTTGTTGAATAATAAAACAATTATCCTGCTCAATCTCGCGGAATATCGTCTGTTTTTAGCCGACTCGGCCTACGGTCTCGTCGGCTAAGTATCAGACGATATTCCGCGCGATTTCGCAGGATAATTGTTAAATATATGGCAAAGTTCCATTGACAACTGAGAAATGGCCGAAACAGCAACTGAAAAACGCGTGTTTATTCCGGAAGTTTTTTTAATGACAACTGAAAAGGCAAAACGTTTGAAAAGCATTTAGTTTCGCGCTGTTCAAGTGGGTCCTTGTCACTTTGATTTCTGAGAATACTTTCAAATCCATTTTTTTCATCGCACACAATTAACTTAGCATATTTTGCGGGCACTCTTCGACACTCTCGTAAACCAGGCTCAATTAGTAGCTACTGATTTTTCTACTTCAGTATTACAGTAGGGCTCTAGATCTCTTCCACGTTGACGACATAAGAACTTTGAGAACAATATGTCCTAGCTAGGTTCAACATAGCAGGGACTCTCTTCTGTGCCCGCCGTCGCGCTGTTTCTAGCAATGTGAGCGTTTGTTTCGTTTCCTTTTGATTTTAGTCTATGTATTCATATTATCGAGTGTCCACGGTAATTGGCCAGGCTATAGTAGTCTATCTGCCTAACAAATTTTATAAAAGTATTTCAGTTAGGCGACTTTAAAAAAGATAGGAAATTTATTACCTAGAGGAATAAATGATTTTATGCGCCTGGCAATGCTGGTTAATGTTTTACTGACTAGGATCAGTTTACATACGGGACTCTAACTCAGGCATACATAAGTGGCATCGGACAAGTTGCAGGCCTCTTTTTCTTCAGCACCACGAAAGAGACCGTTTTTTCTTTTCACGTCTTCCTTTTGGCGATCTGTTGTGGCCATTGAAGGACTTGTAACCTTTTTGGCTCGAAAGGGCTTTGGCGGCTTTGCCCTCACCTTTGCTGGAAATAAATTAGGGTATTAGATTTCATGTAATTTGGTTTAGTTGTTATGAATTAAACGGCCATGAAGGTGGCCAAAATATGGCAAATCATGGTCTCAATTTTTATAGTTAACTCCAGCAAACAGAGCTCAGCCAAGGCAATGTGATGTAGTATGTTTAGGTTAAGCGAGCCAGAGGCATAAAATAAATTATGTATTATTTCGGTGGCATGGCTTTCAAACCGAGTGATAATTTTCAAGAATCGATCATCGTCAATTCTAGAATTTCTTGGAACTGAAATGTCATGGTCCCGTTCAATTTTCCAAATGCATTCAGTTCAAAATGTACAAGTGGTGGTACTCCTTTGGTGAAATTTTTCCCCTAGAAACCATATTCCGAAACATGAACATTGAAAATCTTCGTCTGCTTGAGCGGGTACCCGAGGAATTAAATCCTCTTGCAATGAATATTGGCGTTGTAAAATCTTCGCGTTACGAAAATTAGCGTCAGCAGTGCGGTTTAGTTAAAGTGTCCGAAAATGGTGAATATTTTTACTTTAGGCGGTTTATATAATAGCGTCAGTAAATAAAAGACTAGCGTCATCAACATTACCGTTACTGAACTCTACTTAAACAATCTTGTATTGTTTGCTTTCAGGCCGCCGTTCAAATAGACCGCTTCAACCATTCATAACGCTTGTTTAAGGACGGTTTTGAGACCTAGAATCGTATGCAGCGCATGGGCAAAGATTATGTACACCGAATGCTTTGAAACATTTAATAATCGATCGCGAGAGTTTTCTTGGCCAATCTGGATAGAGATATTCATTATTCATCTTGCTTACCTGAATCACAGAGATATCTGGGTGGAGCAGGCGGCTGTACTGGCTTCCGCACAGCAACGGATTCAAGGAGTAAAGGAAAAAAGCTCGTCACCTCGTCGACACGGCTAGGAATAAATGCGAAATATCAAGAACACCCTTGTTGTGGAATTGATTGGTCAGAGGAAACTAATGATAGAAAAACCCCTTGTAATGTAGCAATACCACGTGGTCAACTCTTAGATCACCCTTTTTCACGTGCAATCATCCAATGAAATTTACTGCAAAATATTACCATCCAATCAGCAATCGCGCTCACACATTCAATTAAGGCGACAAGCCCAAGAGAACACGTGACGAGAAAACTGATGACTCATTTGAATGAAAAGGTCACAATCCACTTTTAACTTTCTTTATTTCCCAGAATTTAGGCATGGCTGAACTCAGACTTGATGGGGATAACAAGTGATATATGGCAAAGTTCTACTGACAACTGAGAAATGGCCGAAACAGCAACTGAAAAACGCGTGTTTATTCCACATTTTTTTACTGACAACTGAGAAGGCAAAACGTTTGAAAAGCAACTACTTTCGCGCTGTTCAAATGGGTCCTTGTCACTTCGATTTCTGAGAATTCTTACAAATCCATTTTTTTCATCGCACACGATTAACTTAGCATATTTTGCGGGCATTCTTGGACACTCTCGTAAACCAGGCTCAATTACTAGCTATTTCTACTTCAGTATTACAGTATTAGTATTACAGTATTAGTATTACAGTATTAGTATTACAGTATTAGTATTACAGTATTAGTATTACAGTAGGGCTCTAGATCTCTTCAACGTTGACAACATAAGAACTTTGAGAACAATATGTCCTAGCTAGGTTCAACATAGCAGGGACTCTCTTCTCTGTCCGCCGTCGCGATGTTTCTAGCAATGTGAGCGTTTGTTTCGTTTCCTTTTCATATTATCGAGTGTCCATGGTAATTGGCCAGGCTATAGTAGTCTACCTGCCTAACAAATTTTAAAAAAGTATTTTAGTTAGGCGACTTTAAAAAAGATAATAAATTATGTATTATTTCGGTGGCACGGCTTTCAAACCGATTGATAATTTTCAAGAATCGATCATCTTCAATCTGGAATTTCTCGGAACTGAAATGTCATGGCCCAGTTCAATTTTCTAAATGCATTCAGTTCTATATGTACAAGTGGTGGTGCTCCTTTGGTGAAAATTTTCCCTTAGAAACAAGAACAAGTTGAAAATCTTCGTCTGCTTGAGCGGGTGCCCGAGGAGTTAAATCCTCTTGCAATGAATATTGGCGTTGTAAAATCTTCGCGTTATGAAACTTAGCGTCAGCAGTGCGGTTTTTAGTTAAAGTGTCCGAAAATGGTGAATATTTTTACTTTAGGCGGTTTATATAATAGCGTCAGTAAAAAAAAGACTAGCGTCATTAACATTACCGTAACTTCAAGGCACAGAACGGTGGTTATGAGTAGAAGTTTGAAGAGATCTAGATCTAAGGTATTGTGGTGAGTAAACCTGTTGTTTCTATCTTTTATTGACTTTTTTTGCTATGCCACGACTTACTAAGTACCTGGATATCCATACTTTCCATACGTTAAGACAAATACTCATTATATTATAATTACTGATCCCTAATTCATTTAGTTGTCGTGTTAAAAATATGTGTTGAGAGTTTGCTTCTGATTTAATTCGCAATTAATATTGTTACTTTCAGTAACTTTTAACTTGAGAAGCAGTTCCTCAAATGTTATACATTCACCTTCTTTCAAATCATTTAATTTTTAAAATAGTTTTCTAAGTGTCTTTGTGCTGTTTTATGTTGTGCCGACGTGTATTAGTCTCTAGCAGATAAAGTATCCTCCACGCTACTTCTATCTGGATTTGTTCTCGGTACTCCCGAATTTAACTCCTCGACTTACTTGTGTAAACAGCCAGCTGGTCAGCCTCCCACCGGTTGGCATTCTTAATCTTAATGGTATATGTTATATTGCTAAATTTGGTTATTGATGTACAGTGTCCCCAATTAGTACAACAGTGCTAATACATTCGACACTCAAATAAAGATATTATTATTGTTATTGTTATTGTTATTAGAGTATAGTTGCCTTTGGGTAGTAAAATCAACTTCCATTCTTTCATTTCTTTCTTCAGGAATGGGAATGCCTCTGAATCTGCCTGTTAACCAGCTTTTGCAGTTTCGGGTCATTAACTGGCAATTGACAAGAAATACTGTTTTCAATCAAACTCTAAAACAATGGCATCATCAACTCCAGATGCCTGGTACATTCTCAAACCACATAAGCATGTGAATGTAACGTGAACCTCTGGTGTCCCTCTCTGTAGAACCAGTCGGAACTGTTTTCTAATGCAAGTACTTCACAATGTTTCTGACATACCTGTTTCCATATGCATATTAGTTAATTTTGCGGAGGACTCTCTTTAAAGTGCGGAGGAAGCGGAGGATTCTCATTAGCGTGCGGAGGAATAAATTAACTTGATTTAAAATTGCTGTGGAATACATTAACGGGGTGATGCCATAAGTTATTGTCTCGTATTCGCAAATAAATTGCTGTGGAATACATTAACATGTTCTGGTCATTACTGCTGTGGTTTCTCATTAACTGATTTATCTAGACTAACCAGTCCCAACAACTGGTTTCTTCACAATACCATTTTGAACTCGCCTAAACTTACTTGACTTATTGTTTTTTCCCTGAGCGCGTGTAAGTCGCGCGCGTGGCTAAAGAGAAGACAAGTCATGGTTAGCATAAATTTATTTACAAACTATCTACTAATTAATTCTTTTTTAAATATTAAATCTCAAGGAAAAATCTTTCTAATTACAATCTATAGAAAAACTATTTACAAAACTTTCAATTTTTAAGG
>JAHPZR010000467.1:7500-17500 GCA_019787425.1 Platygyra sinensis | reverse complement strand
ACTATCAAACTTTTTTTCCTCCTCAAATATGTTCTTCATTAGACTGTTCTTAGCAAATACCTGGAAAAAAAATCGGGGGTCACCGTGCTCGTTTAAGAGAAAAGGAGAATTTATTCCGTTATCGAGCTTAGTTTGAGGGAAATCTCTCACGTTTTGCACGTGCACGCGCTCATGTGCGCGCGCTGATGACGCGAAAATCGTGCGCAGTAGGGATGCGCAATGCAATACTAAGGAATTACCTTAAAAGATCCCGGTTTCGAAAATCGGAGAACGTTTTCATAGAAAGCTAGAGAACCTTATTACGCTTTCAAAAATTTGTGGTTGTCAGTGTTTCCCAATCACGGACAGTTAAACAAGCGTTCAAAGCAGTTAAAAAAAAACATGGACGCTAGTGAAAAAAAAAATCCATCTTCATGATTAACGTTTCGAATAAACTGAAAGTCTCGAAAATAGACTTTCGCAGCAAAGCGATTACAAGAACGATAGCGCTTTCGTTAAAATTCGCGCTTATAATTTTAACACATAACAGATTTTTTCCAAGCAGGGTTTAGGCGAGTTCAAAATGGTATTGTGAAGAAACCAGTTGTTGGGACTGGTTAGTCTAGATAAATCAGTTAATGAGAAACCACAGCAGTAATGACCAGAACATGTTAATGTATTCCACAGCAATTTATTTACGAATACGAGACAATAACTTATGGCATCTTCCCGTTAATGTATTCCACAGCAATTTTAAATCAAGTTAATTTATTCCTCAGCACGCTAATGAGAATCCGCCGCTTCCTCCGCACTCCGCAAAAAAAGGAAACCGTGGTCCCTCCCCTACTACTAACACAAATTTTATATATTGCAAAAAATTGCTAAATAAAGTCCTAAGTTAGTACCACTCCTGATTACCATCAAGTCAATTATTTATGTCCTAGCTCATAGTGACTACACTGCGAGACAGAGGTTCCTTGCTCTTTCTTCTCGGTGAGAGACGAGAGGAACCTCTGCTCGCAACCGCACGATTCCCTATCGTGCATGAGCGAAGTACGTCAGCATCTGTCACGCGAAACGCCACTTCCTGTCCATGAAACTAAACGTCACTTCCTCTTATTTCGCGGGAACATCTTGCGACAACTTCAGAAGAAAGAGCAAGGAACCTCTGTCTCGCAGGGTACATAGTGACTGTTCTGCAATACTGATTAAAGACTGTCAGAGTGGTTTTATACACTACTTAATTCCTTGTGTTCTTTTATTGACATTTGACCATTTCACTTAAAGGGCGGGCTCAGTCACGGTATTTTGAGTTATTTTGAGTATCGACAAAATCACCGTTAAGATAGATAGATACTTTATTGTAAACACCTTGCAGCCATTAGGCTGAATCACAGAATATTTACAAATACTGATGATAAAAAAGACGGTATAAAATATTTACAACTTTGTCTTTAAGAAAGAAGAAAGATTATCTACATCTCATAGACATGGCTAAAGATAAAACTGTTCTTCAAACGCTCGGTTTTGCATATGGTGAGAGGAAACCTGAAAATAGCACTTTACAAAGATAGAAAAAACATCAAAGAGATAATAATAAACCATAGAGGAACAAGGATGGTTAAGGATGGAGAAGATTGACACGGATTACAAACAACGAATTTGAAAAGTTTAGCTAAACTTTTCAAACCGTTTAACCGAAGGTTTTGTCTTTTGATAATGCCTTTTTTGATAAAAATGGAAAAGTCGTGGGGATGTTAGAGTTTGCTTTAGCACGTTTAGTTTCAAAAGCAAAAACACCAAATGGAAAAAGGTGTCTGAATTTGCGTTCTGTTGGAAAAACACACAAACTATAACAACTTCGCTTTCCATTCTGTTTTTCTTTTTATCAATAAAACGAAAAAGATTAGGACAACAGCTGTCCATATGTGTTTTAAATCATTTCCGTAACTAACAAATGCTTCATATTCTCTCCTAAAACCGTCTGCGGAGAAAATAAGAAGAAGATATAGAGGCTAGGACCAAAGTGAAGGACAATGCAAGCAACTTTTTTCGACCTACCCCTTTTCTTCGACTGGTTTTCTTGTCGAGCGTTGGTTCCAACTTAAGGACGTTCGCGCCCAAAAACTTCCCACGCACAGATTTTTTTAAAACTTTGTCAGCAGGTAGAAAATGATAAGTTTAGATTAAAAACGTAAAAAAAATCGGAGGTCACCGAACTCGTTTTGAAGATAAGGCGTATCACAGACCATTGCATTTCTAGGATTTCCAGTCATTCGAGGCGATTTTACCCAGATTCATTACTATCGGCATAAAGTTAATTTGAAGAATCATATCTAAGTTATGTGTGTTTAACACAGCATATATAGGCCTATTTGATAGATCTTTGCTACATATGTCATTAAATCAGCTAGAATTAGCCTTAAAAAATACAAATTTTAACTTACGCACACCTGTATCCACGTACCAATTCGACCCTATTTGAATAGTATATGAGAAATAATTAAAACTTCCCACGTACAGATTTTTTTTGTTTTTTAGTATAATGGAAAGAATCAGAAAAGGAAGTGATCTGCCGAAAAAAAATTGGGGGTCACCGAGCATCCAACAAAAATATTCGCACACAAAGTTAACGTAAAGGTCATCAGCTCTATATTTTGTTGAGTTTTCGGCTCCGTGCGCGCGCTTGAAAATGACGTGGCACGCTCGTGACCAATGAATAGCGTGCGCACTAGAGATGCGCAGTAGCAATGGGCGCGAACGTCCTTAAAGGAGTCTTAATGAATTTTTATTTATTCATCTCTCTTATTGATGTCCACTTTGGAGATTATATATTATAATAACGTGTTGCTTTGGATCATCGATATTCCACCGGAATTATCAACACAATTAACTCGAATGACAAATTTTGTTTGAAGCCAGTTTAATAAAACTAACGTAATTTTAAAAATTTCTCTCTTGGAAAACAAAAATAATGACTACTTGTTGTTAAATTTATTTCATACGACAAGACGAATTTGTTTGGGTTTTTTGGATCTATTTTTTCTATCTAAAGAGAAAATTGTTTTTCCAAACATTTTACAAATTGCAATGAAAAAAGTTTCTTCTAGAAAGAAATATAGATAAATGCACGAAAAATTAAATTAACGTGTCGTCGTTCGTTTTCACCAACGCAAACAAAACTTGGTCATTTCACGCAGTTGTTACAGTGTGCAGAGGACGGCAAAGAAATGATTTAGAACGCACGTGTAAAGCTATTGTTCTACTCATTAAACTTTTTGTTAGGCGGCGTTCTCGTTGCCGTTGCTGTCGTTATTTGCATAAATAAGGTTTCTAATAACAATGTTTGGTAATGTTGTTGGTTTCTAAACCGCCTTTAAACAAGCAGTCGAGAATAATGTAAACTCTCAGAGTCAGCTGTTGTACTTGAGTTTTTTCAGTCCAACTGCATCCTGCAGTTTCTTCAGGTTGGTGCCAACACTGGGCATAGTCAATGAATACCCCTTACTGTCAGGAAGAAAACTTGCTGGTGTCTTATTTCGTGCCAAGCTCTTTTTAGCCGCGTCTTTTTCCCTACATTAGTAAGTCTAAGATTTTCACTTACATTCATTCAACAGGCTTTGACAGTAAAAAGTTAACATTTTACCCAAAGTGCGAATATCACTTCGCAGAAAACGAAATCGAAGAAAACGCATTCAAAGGTGAGCAAAATCGTGCTTGTTCGTTACATTTGTGCTTGGTCTCTACCAGTCTGTTATTATCGTGTGCAAAGTATGGCTGAAATGGCATCTGAAATATTCTCAAATTACTGTTGCTTTTCCCCTCAAATATCAGGATCAAATAGTTAACTTAGTTAATACCTGGTTCACTGAGTTATAGCTATGATTCGACTGTTAACGTTGTTTGTTTGGAATGGAGCTTAATTTTTACCCAGCGCTTACTTTTTTTTGAAATTATACTCTGATGTTTTAGAACCTGTTTCCTTTTTTATTACAGCTATTATGGCGAACAATTTTCTAAGAACAATTAAACGCCATTTAAAAGTGCAGCAATGGATGAGTCATAAGCCCATATTCCTTTGTTATACAACAGCTTTTTTTTTAAACAAAAGCTCTGTAATATGGTCATTGTATTATATCATATGGCAATTATTTTAAAACGTAGAAAATAAAATTCTGTTTAATTGGTTTCCTGAACGTCCGAATTTGAAATAGGGATCGTCAAAATGCACCGCTCGAAATAGGTTCGGAAAGTTGCTTTGCCAAAAAAAAAAATTGTAAAATGGAAAAAAAGTTTCTCCTAAAAAGAAATATCTATACTGACATATACGAAAAATTAGCCGCCGTCGTTCGTTTTCTCCAGCATACACAAAAAAGCATGGTCATTTCACGCTGTTGTTACGTTGTGCAGAGGGCGGCAAAGAAATGATTCAGAACGCGCGTGCAAAACTATTGGTATATAGGAGCGGAACCGCGTAGCACCCTTGATATAGAAATACTATGTAGATTAATATTGTTCCACTCATTAAAATTTTTGTTTGGTGGCGTTCTCGTTGCCGTTGCCGTCGTTATTTACTCAAGTTTTCTAAGCAATCAAACACTGCAGATTTCACAGAAATCGATCAGAGGCAATTGTTTCAGAGAAAGAATGTAAACTCTCATTATCAGCTGTTGAGCTTGACTGTGTTCAGTCCAACTGCATCTTTGGCCTAGTCTCTTTCGCTAAATTAGTAAGTTTAATATTTTAATTTACATTTATTCAACAGGCTTTGACAGTAATAAATTAACATTTTATGTAATCAAAGTGCGAATATCACTTCGCAGAAAAAGAGATCGAAGAAAACGTATTCAAAGGTGAGCAAAGTCGTGCTTGTTCGTTACATTTGTGCTTGGTCTCTGCAAGTCTGTTTCGTGTGTAAAGTTTGGTTGAAATGACATCTGAAATATAATTCTTACACTACTGTTGCTTTTTCCCTTAAATATCAGACACAAATAGCCATCTCAGTTAATACCTGGTTCATTGACAGAAAAGGTTCGACTGTTAAGTTTATTTGTTTAAAGAAAAGTTTAATTTTACGAAACCTTTTTTTGAAATTATACTCCGATGTTTTAGAACTTGTTTCCTTTTTATTTCAACTATTATAGCGAACAGTTTTAAAATAAAACCAACGCTTTTAAAAGTGCAGGACTCGATGGGTCACAATTAAGTCCTCATTTATTTATATTATATTACAATTTCTTTCTACGTGGACTAATAAAATTCTGTTAAGTTTCCTGAGCGCCCCGAATCGTCAAGATGGAGGACTTGAAATAGGTTCGAAAAAATGACTTTTCCAAAACATTGTACAATGGAGAAATGTTTCTTCTAAAAAGAAATATCTATAAATACATGAAAAATTAGCCGAAGACGATCGTTTTCTCCAACGCACGCAAAACTTGGTCATTTCACGCATTCAGTTACATTGGGCAGAGGACGGCAAAGAAATCATGTGATTTAGAACGCATGTGCAAAACTATTGTTCTACTCATTTTTTTTTTTTTGTTTGGTGGCGCTCTCGATGCAGTTGCCGCCGCTATTTGCTTAGGTTTTTTAATAACAGACATTGGTAAAGTTCTTGGTTTCCAAGCCACCTTTAAACAAACACTAGAAACTGCGCGGAAGTCGATCAGAGGCAATTGTTTCAGAGGAAGAATGTAAACTTTCAGAGTCAGCTGTTACACTTGACTTTTTTCAGTCCAACTGCATCCTGCAGTTCCTTCAGGTTGGTGCCAACACTCGGCATAGTCAATGAATACCCATTACTGTCAGGAAGAAAACTTGTAGTGTCTTGCTTTCGTGGTAAGCTCTCTGGCCTCGTCTCTTTCGCTAAATTAGTAAGTTTAAGATTTTAACATTTATTTAACAGTCTTTGACAGTAAATAATTAACATTTTTTAATCAAAGCGCGAATATCACTTCGCAGAAAAAGAAATCGAAGAAAACGCATTCAAAGGTGAGCAAAATCGTGGTTGTTGGTTAAATCTGTGCTTGGTCTCCACCAGTCTGTTACTATCGATATCGTGTGTAAAGTTTGGTTGAAATGGCCTCTGATAAAATCTCGAATTACTGTTGCGTTTTACATTAAAAATCGGACGCAAATCGCCATTTTAGTTAATATCTGGTTCATAGAGTTATAGCAGTGGTTCGCCTGTTAACCTTGTTTGCATAAAGTATAGCTTAATTTTTACCAGCACCTCTTTTGTGAAATTACACTCTGATGTTTTAGAACTTGTTTACTTTTTTTAACTATTATAGCAAACATTTTTCTTACAAAATTCAACGGAGTTTAAAAGTGCAGGACGATGAGCTCGATGAGTCCCAAGTCCTTATTCATTTATCACACATCAGCTGTTTAGTTCAAAAGCTCTGTAACATGGCCATTTTATTATATGGCAAACTTTTTTCACGTGGAAAAATAAAATTCTGTTTAATTGGTTTCTTGATCGCTCCGAATTTGCAATAGGGATTATTAAGATGGACCGCTCGAATTAACAAATTGACGTCAGTTTTTTATGCGTCTGTCCTGTTATTGATCATGAATTTCGTCATAACATTGTCAAAGTAGCTGTGGATCCACGAGGCGATAGCCGAGTGGATCCGCAGACTACTTTGACAATGCTATGACGAAATTCATCGTCAATAACAGGACAGACACATTAAAAACTGACATCAATTTGTTTTTTACGATAACAAATTGTCGAATTGCCCGCTCTCGCTCGCTGACGCGTCGCATGAATTTCAAATTTATGTGTCTGTCCGCATATGGACAATAAAATTTAACCAATGAGCGCGCGTGAATTTCTGCAGTTATCGTAAAAATAGGTTTAGAAAATTGTTTTCTAATAACAAACTTTGGTAAAGTTCCTGGTTTCCAAGCAGTCTTCAAAACAAACACTGTAGACTTCACGGAAATCGATCAAAGGCAATTGTTTGAGAGAAAGAATGTAAACTCTCATAGTCAGCTGTTGTGCTTGACTTTCTTCAGTCCAACTGCATGCTGCAGTTTCTTCAGGTTGCTGCTAACACTCGGAATAGTCAATGAATACACATTACTGACAGGAGGAAAACTTGCTTGAGTCTTACTTCCATGCTAAGCTCTTTGGCCTCGTCTCTTTCCCTAAATTAGCAAGTTTAAGATTTGCATTTGCATTTATTCAACAGGCTTTGACAGTAAAAAGTTAACATCTTACTCAAAGTGCGAATATCACTTCACAGTAAAAGAAATCGAAGAAACGCATTCAAAGGTGAGCAAACTCGTGCTTGTTCGTTACATTTGTGCTTGGTCTCTACCAGTCTGTTACTATCGGGTGTAAAGTTTGGTTGAAATGGCATCTGAAATACTCTGGAATTACTGTTACTTTTTCATGTTAGACGCAGCACTCAACTTTAGTTAAAACCTGGTTCATTGAGGTTTACAGTTCAGCCTCAGTTTATTTTGGCTTTTGGCTAAATCTTTTTTATGCATTTGCCTTCCTAAACTATTTAACCATTGTCGAAAAGGGGAAAATAAGTTTCACATACTCTAGGAAATAGTAAGAAGGAAGCAACTAGAGGGTGCATAATTTACGTGTTAACGGCGTAAGTATCCAATTACTGGTATTCCTGTAATTGGACACCCAAGTAATTGCGCGCCCGATTACCCGTCAAATGGGGACGTGGAAAACCAATCACGATCGAGAATTTTGTTATAGATACGATTGAAAGGCTTAAGCAGCCAAAAACAGCAGGGAAGTCTAATTGCTGCCCTCCGATTTTTAAACAGGCATTATATTGAAAACTGGGCCAACCACTTGTTAAAACATTTAGTCTATTTACATACATGACATTTGCCCACACTTTGGACCTCAAGTTGTCTAAAATCTACATGTGAAGTTGGCAATTTTGCTTTTTGTAAGGAATTGCGCTAGCTCTTTTACAAAGGATTGGAAGTATATTTGAAATTACTAATCAATTTCTTTTTAACTTGGTTCTGTTAATTTGCATCCCGAAGGTTTTGTTTGCTTCTATGTTATTTTGGTTTGGCCTGAAAAAATAATCGATGAAGGACGATTTTTGTAGTTTCGATCATGGTCGATTGTAAATTTAAATGAGGGATTTATAAAACAACGCACCTACAAGCAGCTGTTGAAATCAAAAGTTATCACCAGGAGCCATAATCGGCGACTCAGACCGTAAGTCTTGAGATCCGCGTGCACCTATGATATTGGAAAATTTTTCTACTTTTAGAACAAATTGCGTCATCGGTCATATATCCGCGTTGATCCACGCTCGTGCGTGGGTCCTCGCGGGGATGTTGTCACGTTGAGTGATCAAATGATGAGAGTTGAGAGATTCTCTTGCCGATTTTCCACAACGATGGCAGGGAATAAGGCAAGGAAGAAGAGCCAGGGCTCTTCCATGTACTTTTATACTCAGATTAAATGGAAAAGGTGAGTTTTTCAGGGTCGAAAACTTCTTTACTTAGTACTGTGAATGAATAATATCTGCTCGCGCTAGTTGTACGCGTAAACTTTTGTGTTTGTTCTCAGTGTAGAGAAAAGTTATGTAAGAGAACTCTTTGCTCCGATCGCGAGTTTAAATTTGCGAGTTTCCCAAACAATGATTGATTGTTTGTTATTGTTTTTGCTCGTGTGGCGAGTCTGCAAAAGGTTTTAAAAGGCAAGTCTGACGCATACGAGTAGCTCATTTTCCTAGTGCAGCGTGTGGATATGTGCATCATGCATATGTGTTTCTTTCGCATAGTCATACTTTACATTGCCAAAATAAAATAGACAAGGAGCTTTATTCGAGTTGATTAATAATAGCGTCATCGTAACTTTTCTGATCATTTCTGCTGTATTCACATATTTTCCGCTAAGCTTTAATATGTTTTCAAACATTTATCACCTTTAAACATATTCAAAAATTGGAGATATTATGTGAGTTCTATGTAAGCTTACGTTTCACACCAAAGTGCGGAAGCCCAATTTGTCATTTTACAGACTGTACAAAACACGCATCGGTGGGCGCTCTGATTCATAGGTAACAGACAATTTATTGGATTTTTACACAAACAAAACTAAGCAGAATCCACAGACATAAATCTATTGTCACTTATTGGGCCTTGATGAAACGTAACTCGCTGCTTACAATTTAGGCAAAACTCAAACTTGCATTTTTTCTTTTTCTTTTCGGTTGCGAAGACCCTGGCAATGAAATGCCCGCAAGCGTGTGGTAAGAGGAGGAAAGTTTGAAAGGCCGCTATATCCAAATATGTCCAGCTAGTTTTGTTGCTGTATTATGGAAAAAAGTTTTCATCTTCTATACACGTGAAATTTAGAGTGGAGTAATGTGAAGTTCTTGTAAAATTAGCAGAGGAACTCGACTTGCCAGCGACATCCCTAAATCAAGCATTGTTTTACTTCACTGAAACTGGAGCAACTTTCGACAAAAATAATTAAGCAAAATTTCAACAGCCATCAACGCGTTGATTTGTGAGCCAAGAGCATAAAAGATTTCGGGAATTTCGGACGCTATTTCCGCTGCGCGACATCCGTTAAAATCCTCGCACTTCGCAGCATGTACGCGCGTGTGACGCAGGCGATGATGGCGCAATTTGCTCTAAAAATAGTCCCATGGGAACAGCTCTAGCTCCAACACTAGAAATGGCGCGCGCTTGCGGTCTCCGTCCCCGATTATGATTCCTGCTTATCACCTCGAAATCCGAGCCCATAATCTAATACTAATAATAAAATAGGATTTTTAACCAATCAGGGCAGGTATTTGGGTTGCTTTTTTACTTAAGGTAAATGTACGTTTTTCTACTTTTTATTAAGAAAAAAAAGTAAGACGTTCTTCTTTAAAGATAACAAACAAACTGCGGTTATAAACATAACGAGACAACGCATGTTGTAAAAAACTTTCATTTAAGAACATGACGTTTCGTATGCTCCAACATACATCTTCAGAAGTAACGGTTACCTAAACTACAATAAATTTAAACA
>JAHPZR010000467.1:0-2500 GCA_019787425.1 Platygyra sinensis | reverse complement strand
TTAAACATAAACTTTACAGTTTTGAATGTTATTGAAAACTATGTTCACAAGACTAAACTAAGTAGAATTTTAGTCCATGTAACATCTAAGTATGTCGACTAAAAATCTCAAGAAACCGCTATTTTTCGATTTTCAGAAACACTTGGCTACACGGCCTAGGAATTACGGGGCGAAAGCCCCCCCCCCCCCCCCCCCAATACCGTCTTAGGGATGATGGACGCTCGCTTTCTAGCAAATCGTTAGACATTTTCATCAGACTAGGCGGACTTCCTTTAGACAGCACTTTTAGACAGCGTATTGATCGACTCCCAACTCCGAGATACCACGTGAACTAAATTCAGACAAGTGTGGCTTGGGCGAAACTTGGTGTCAATTGAATAGAGCAAGGGATAGTTGTAAGGGACGCTTATACACTCGGTAACCAATCAGTAACCGAGAATGACAATGGGCTTATGTTTAGAGAAAAATTGAAGCCTATTGTTTTTTTTTTTTTTTTTTTTGTTTTTTTAAAAATTTGCCTCTTTCGATCGACGCGGGAGAAACGCAACACACACCCGATTATTTTGGTCTCTTCCCCGATCGGCGGGGAACCGGATTCTCTTCCGGAATTCAAGGAGTTCCAAATGCAATCTGAGATACCAGTTGCAAGTCACGCCGACTCCTCATTTTTGGCGCGAAACGCAAAATGAAAACCCTTCAAGCGAGACAAGTCGAACCTCTCGCGACCTTCGTCGCTCGCTCGGCCGCTTTAGCGTGGCCTTACATATTCCAACTCTGAACATTATGAGTCGACTTGTGGCAAGTCTAATTAAAACTACTTTTTTACCTCTTTTACCACCAAACACGAGGGTCTCTTTTTGTCTTTATTCCACAAGACGCTTAGAAGTAAGTGAAAACAGTGCGAGTCCCGCGACCAAAAGGCATGGAGCTGTAGGAACTCGAAAGGTCCAGTTTAACACCAAGTCCACAAGATATGATCCCAGGCCGCGCAATATTGGTGAAAAAAAACAGTCCTTTGCCTTTGATGCTAATCTTGCAGCTTTACCGTTACGACCCAAATTAAACGCTGCTAAACAGACTTGGCTTGTTATCTAATTCTTCTAAAGAGAATTGCGGAGACGCTAATAAAAATGGCCAATTGCGAATAATACCGGTTTTAGCACGGACTGCGGGATGGAAACGTCCTTTGCAAAACCAGAAAAAACCGTAAAATGAAGAAAACCAAAGAACAAAGACTAAAATGAAAAAAACCGCCAGCCAAAAAAGAACTAAAAGCTATCCCCAAGACCGAAAAACTGCAGTTTTCATTGCGGAAAAACGAAAAATCCGAATCAACATTGGCCAAAACGCCGAAAATCCAAGCGTCCCCTTTATAAAACAACTCGCCTGCCAGCAGCTTGCTGATTGTCATAAGCTATCACCTCGATTGAAATCCATTGTCTAATGTTAAATTGAAAATGCGAATCCTAAACCATTCAGCCTGTGTATTTTCCTTCTGGGTGTGTTTTTAGTAAAGATAGATATAAATGAAGTATCAGTTTGGTGCATATGAAAATTTTATATTTCCCTACTTGGCACACAGAAACTAAGATGCACTACTTTACGAGCGCAATAAATGTTGAATTCTTGTTTTTCTACAGCCAGGAATACACAGCTTTGGCCTTTTAATGCCCGTTCTTCCATTTCGTCGAAATGCGTGCTTAGTTTTTACGGAGCTATGAATAGTTTTGTCTATATTATTGTTCACCTTTTGTACATTTCCCTTCTCCAGAAAATGTTCAATACTTCTTTGCCGTTGGCCACGCAGTCTTCTGATGCAGATGGCGAAGACTGCTTATATCTGCATAGCTTCGTTTGGAGACAGGAATACCTGACTGATGTCACATATCCCATCTGTTGCTTTGAACTGTTATCAATGTATTGATAGTCGTTCCAACTATCCTGTTAAACTCGTTGGTTATCGTAGCCGTGGCAAAAGGCACCGACTGCAATCAAACTCAAACGTGCTTGTGGAGTGGCTGGCAGGTGCAGACTTACTGAATGGGCTGTCAATCAAGACATAGTAATCGCGGTCAACTCACGCGTATCTTTAGGCGATGGACCATTCTGTAGCATGAAAACGGCTAGCGCTATCGCCCTGATAGGAAGTTTCTTTCTTTCTTTGGCTAACCTTGCGTTAATAAGCATTGATCGCTATATTTCTATCAAGCATCCCTTAAGGTACACGACCATTGTCACCAAACAGCGAATCAAAACTGGTCTTTGTCTGGCCTGGATCGTTGGACTGCTTGTTACTATTCAAGAAACTAACCTTGGCTGTTGTTGACAGTGGAACCGATTTTTACTTTCTCTACATGAAGGTGATCTCTTCCATACTGTCAATGCTCGCCTTGGTTGCCATTGTTGTTATCAGCTACACTTATTGCTACATTTTCTCAGAATCCCGACGTCATAAAAAACGACTACAAACTGAACAGCTGTCTGAAGAAGAAAGCAAAAA
>JAHPZR010000466.1:57500-58953 GCA_019787425.1 Platygyra sinensis | reverse complement strand
TATCGAGACAAAACAACTTTCGCTACTTAAAGCTATTCAGCTGCCATTGTTTTGGTTTTCAAAGCCGGCGCTTTTCGCTACTAGTGGGCTATAACAAGTAGCCTACTAGTAGCTCAACCAATCAGAATGCAACATTGATAATAGACCACTAGTTGGATTTTACTTATCACCAATATTCACCTTTGGCAAATAATTGTTAAGTAATTATAAAATATACATATATATAAACATTTACCATTAAACATACTGTGTTTGCCTTCCAATGCTTAAAAACCATAAAAGATATTCATAGAAACACAGTATTTAATTTGCGATAAAAAAAATCACCTAGAGCTCAAAATATGTTAGCCTAATACTATACCTGCCAACTTTTTCTGAGATATAGGCGTGAGATTTTTATCCTAGGAGTGCTGAGATTTTTGAAGACGACACGATCATTTCCGAAGATTCCCGAAGAAGTCCGAAGTCTTCCGAAGACGTCCGAAGTCTACCGAAGTTGAAGTTATCAAGAAAATGATTATGACAGATTATGAAAGTACTGCTGCTTTTCCATAGTCTTTAATCGAGTAAACTTTGCTTTATTTCTAACAACTTGAAGTTGAACTAGTAAAAGTAAAAGTCTGCAGCTCCCACAAGGGAACGAAGACGTCACATGTACAAAAACTCGGAAGTTAGCCCATACATTTTCCCGCCTTATGAGTGACCTACCAAATTTGCATACTGTGACGAAAGCAGAAACAGCCCTCGCATTTCCCAGTCCCAGTCTTAGGACGCGCATAAACGCGAAGACTTTCCCTTATAGTCAAATCAAGGATATTAAACTTTGAAGTCTTCCCCTTACAATCACATAGCTTTCATGGGACTTGTGTCAATAAATGTTGTTGCATTCAGGTGTAGGCAACTAGTTCCATAGAACAGCATTGAATTGGTTTAACAGTGAGAACTTCAAGCTTTAAGAAACATACCCTGACGACCATGCAGATTGGGCCATTGGCCATTGGGTCTAAGCAACTGCCAATGTCTTGCGTACAGGTCAGTGGATGTAGAAAAAGTTAACAGGAAATGAAGGAAGGATTAGAAGGATGACAGAAAGAGTGCCATGTTCCATGCATCCATACATGTACATCTCAAATATTAATGACTGCCATTAACTGATCAGTTAAACATTAGAAAAATTGGACAGAAGACGAAACCAGAAATACACAGTTATTCCATTTAATTTACCAGAAAAAATTAAGAAAAATTGAAAGTTAATATTTGTTACAAGTGTGATTTTTTGGGGGAGGTGCGGTGGCCTCATGCATGGTTAGTGCACTCGACTCCGGAGCAAGTGGTCCAGGGTCGAGCCCTGGCCAGGGACATTGTGTTGTGTTCTTGGGCAAGACACTTTACTCTCTCAGGGTGCCTCTCTCCACCCAGGTGTATAAATGGGTACCGGCGCATTTAATGCTGG
>JAHPZR010000466.1:50000-52500 GCA_019787425.1 Platygyra sinensis | reverse complement strand
CAAAGACGGTAATTTCACTTAAAATCCCGCAAAATATTGATCTTTGCAGCGTGCAACCTTGAAAAAGTGCTGATTTGAGGTAAAAACCGTTAGAATGTTGATTCCACGTTAACGTGCGACCGCAAAGACGTTAATTTCACTTAAGTTATAATAATAATAATAATAAATAGGTTCTTATAGGGCGCATTTCTGACCTCAATGCGCCTAACAATGGATAATTTGTAAACTCGAGCCCTAAGAAAAAATAATCAATTAATTAACAGTAATGTTTTTGAAACAAAAATGTTTTAAGACTAGTTTTAAATTTTTCTACTGTTTCTGCCCTTTTTATATATTCAGGAATTGAGTTCCATAATTTCGGCGCAGTTGCTGAAAAAGCACGGCCACCATAGGAGTTGGATTTTATAGATGGGATGCATAATAGTGAACGAGTTGATGATCTCAGTGTTCTTAGTGAGTGATATTCTTGTATAAGAGGTTCTAAATAACTAGCAGATTGCCCATTTAAGATCTTATACGTCAAGTTACAGGCAAAATGTTAATTTTACGCAATGCGTGTGGGAGAACTGCTTTGGTCAAAGAGATGACACCAACAATGTTTAAATCCAAAAGTGCTCTATCCACCTCTAATGATGTTTTTTCCACCACAGCACTCTGTGACCTACCAGCATTGTTAACCAGAATGTCAACCTTCATTAAACAAAACATCAAAAAGTTCACTCTGTTAAAAGTTTACTTTTTAAAAATTATATTATATTATTTATAATTATTTGGACTGATAATGAAATGCACAGAAACTATTCCTCTCATCATATTGCCCAGTGTTTGATGGAGTGTGACAGACATCTCCAAACTCCTTCCAAGACATTCATGCAGCAACATGTACAGGCTGTAAGCGTTGCAGATTCAGTGCAAGCAGGAAAATTGCAGCTTTTGTTGGTCTCAACCTCTGACTTTATATGAATCACGCAAAAGAAACTGTACCTTTCCAAAGTGCTTGAGAACAACCTGGGTCAGCTGCTCATGTGTATCAAATTTTACAGAGTCCAAAGGGAGGACAAGAATATCTTGATCTCTTTCAAATGTGGAATCATGATCAACAGCAATAGCTGAAATATAACAATTAAAAACAAATGATCCAGAAGGATCAAGGGGGCTGGGTTCTACCTGTGGTTGAAATCATTGTCTTCAAAGCTTTATCAATAATACATACAAAAATACTTATCTGTGTCTTTCTGCAACCAGGAAATGAAACCCGGGTACTAATATCTCTTTAATTAAGTAAAATGCTAGGTTGGGAGTGGGGTGGGGGAGAGGGGTTTCTTTTGTAGTTCTACTGTGTCCATTCATATATTCTAGAGCCAATTTTGTTTGTTTAAGGCCATTCCACTGAAATTAAGTACCTACACTGAGATTTGCCTCAAACTTTGCCAATTGACTGTTTATATTATAGGAACTTAAATTTGGACATAAAAATGAGGGGTACCCATGTTCATTTAGGAGCAATAGCACCTTGTTTATACCATACAAATCCTCATTAAAGCACCATGATTATTAAGTCACGATTCTTGCTAAATAAACCTTTCTGACGATTGTTTTTAGCTGAAGACTGAGAATTGGCCCGTATTTATTTTACATAGAGAGATTTACTACTCAATTCAAAACAACAGACAAAAAATTATAGGTCACGTACCTTAGTCATTTTCGAGAAAATGACTTATTTACCTCCTCAGCGAGGTACAGCCATAAAGAAAAAGCCGCCATTTTCTAATGCGCACGCTAATCACGTGAAAATTATGCCCAGTAGGGATGTGCAATGCAATACTGGGGAATAACCTTAAAATATTTTCAAGTTTTGGCAAGGAAAAAAATTGACAAAAATTTCACAAGTTATGAATTTTGGCAAAGGTCGCCTCAGGCCAACATGTTTTTAACCAAAACTTTGACATACACACCATCATACTTGCTAACCTGGACTAGCCAAACAAAGTTATTTCTACTGCCATAATTTTATCCCGATTTGTTTTAAGAAAAATTACAGTTCTACCAGACATGTTTGAAGAAATATGACAGTTTAACCCATTGACTCCTGGAACTTTTTGCCAAAAATGCATTTTCTGGACATTTTGGTGGTTTTTTCTGGATCTCGGCCAAATTAGCTTTAATCTGGTCAAAAATGCATTTGTAGCACAACAGCTAGCCCTAATCTTGCCATTAAAATAGCGTTTTGCGAACTTTGGGCCTGTGCATGCGCAGAAATCAAAATTTTGAGATAGTTTTTGGACGAGAAGGTGGCCTACGTCTTTTGAGGCTTTTCGATTTCCGATGCTTTTTTTTTTCTTTCCTTTTTCTCCTTTTCTTTTCTTTTCGCTGCAGTTAAAAAACTTCTAAGAAAGAGGCATCGAGGTGGCCAATTTTTACTGTGGAGAAGTTAGGTGTAGTGGCAGTAAATTTTGTTCTGAGTTTTTCACTCATCTTTTTTAGCATTTTTGTGCATATC
>JAHPZR010000466.1:22500-35000 GCA_019787425.1 Platygyra sinensis | reverse complement strand
AGCGACCATAGTTTCACGCGTCCTGCAGTCGCAAGATGGCAGGATTCGATGTCCCGCGGACAGAAATCAGAAGCCACATTGTTTACATTGCTTGGTGTGCTTTAGTACTTACAGGTATATCGATAAATATACCCCAATTTTCAAAACTGCGCGCGTTGCGTAAAAGATTTGAAGGATAATAAACACGTTGGTCTCCATTTGGGGCGAAAATACGCTAGTATATTTGTCCTTGGACATTATGTGTTCCTCGAAGCTCACAGTTTTCCTACGCTCTCGGAAAACTGTTCGCTTCTCGGAACAGATAATGTCCGCGGACAAATATCCTAGCATATTTTCGCGACAAATGGAGGCTATTGTTTATATGGAATAAAATTCCACGCTACGGCTTCTCCACGCGAGAAATATAAAAGCTGATAAAACAGCTGAGTGAAAATATCCAGAACAAAACGTTTGGATTCAGAAAAAAAGGTAAGGTTTACTCACCTCTGTAATAGTCAATTAGCGTGGTTTCTTCTTGCCTGGACTTACAGAAAGAAAGTTTTATTTATAATCAGACGAATACTTCATCACATGTTTATTTTTAATCATTTATTCCAATTTATACTGTAGTAATTTCTTATCCTGGGATGTATTTAGTCTTCTGCCTATTGAGCTGTTTTTTTTTCTGGTTTATATGATCACTTCCTACCCTGGGGGGTCCAACATCACCCTTCACCGGCGTAATATAGTAATAGTTGTAATATCATAACTGCGTGTACCATAACATTGACTGACTAACTGATAGATAGATAGATAGATAGAAAGATAGACAGACAGACAGACAGACAGACAGACAGACAGACAGACAGACAGACAGACTGATTGATTGATTGATTGATTGATTGATTGATTGATTGACTGAAAAATGATGCAGTTAAACATACAAACACCGCGTTTAGAACAGGTCTTAAAAAACGCACATTTGCGCTTCAGACGTATCTAAGTTTCTTACAAAGCTTACGGTAGCTAATCTTCTCACCCCAGTTCTTCAAAGTGGAGAAAAAATCTACCAAGCGGATTAGTCACCATCCAGTGCATAGTGCAGTTCGTTTTGTCAACACTTATCCACTGGATTGTGATCTATCCCATGAATAACGTTATCCACGCTCTGCAAAACTGGGCTTTGTATGTTGCATATCAAAAATTGTAATATAGATAGGACTCTACGCGAACTCTGATTGATCAAAAACCCATGTTTTATGTAAGAAATAGAAAACATGTGCCGTTTCTATACGAGTTATAGAAACACGAGTGAAGTTTGGAAGAAAGAAAAATGCTGAGGGAACACGAGCCGCAGGAATACGAAGAATATGCCTTCTATTTCTTTTACAAAACAGCGCGACGAAAAAAGGAAAACCACTTGTTAACTTTGATTACCAAAACATAAATTCTCTTTGCTCGCGCCATCATTACGTCCACAGTTCGTGCAAGTTCTGTGTTTCTACCGAATTGAAACACGATTTTTCACCAATCAGCGCGCGTGTTTTCTTAGATGCGGCTCGTGTTTTCTCCACTGGGAGATTTCCCTTATGTTCACAAATGTCCGGAGTGTTTTATCACAGCGTAATACACGGCTTAAGCTTCTTTATCTGTTAATTATACGAATCGGTGAAAGGTCCCTTTTTAAAAGTTGTATATATTTGAAACACGCGGAATCATCAATTAAGCTAAAGGTTGCCTTCTTAATACCCCGTTTAAACTACCCAATGTACACAAAGGAAGGTGAGAAGTACAATGTTACATTTTCACGACTGCTCCACATTCCATTGATTTTCCTAACTCTATGATTCGTTGGTTTCTAATGAAGAATTCTTGTCCGCGTAGAATCTTTTTGTTGTTTCCATAGAGAACATCTTAGAAAACCTGGAAATATACGACATTAAAAAGCAGTTTTAATGTTAAAATCAAGGTACAGCCCCCATGGCCTGGGGGGAGTGACACTCCGCTATTAAAGGGGCCTGGATGCCCCCCATCTCGTTTAGATGCGTAAATTGTAGATTTTGAGTATATAAACACTTGTCAATGAAATACCAAGTGAGCTCTCGCGCGGAAACGATATCATCTCAAACAATCCCAAACCATAGTAAAACCAAAACAAAAGTAATTTTTTGATTACTTTTGACCCTCAATTGAAAACTGCTTTATCATAAAAAAAACAAGTTATCAGACTTGTTACATTGAGCAACACGTACCATCTAAAGAGGTCTGGCAAGTACTGCTTAACATAGACCATTAGTAGGGCTGGTTGCGTTGAAATCCAGACTTCATCCAAATTGTTTGCCATGCTTACTGCCATCAACTTTGCACAGCGCTCAGTCGACATAACTTCTAACAACTCAGAAAGGTCTAGCGGATTTTTAAGCTTCTGCAAGAGAAAAAGCTACGAGTCACTGGAAAGTTTACACAAAAGAATTTATGACCGTGATGCGTTTTGGGAAACGTAGAGTTTAATGATTTATTTTATCCATTTTCTCCTTGGATTTGGTTTCGATTGAGAAGATATATCAAATACTAAAGAACATGTTTCACCACATTTCCAAACAGCTCAAAGTTCATCAAAGATGTTTTGCAGTGTTGTATTTTGAACTCTTTTCTCAGTGTAGAAATGTGGTAAAACAGGTTCTTTTGGGAACAAAACTGACAGAAATGTCAGAATGTCAGCTGAATGTCAGTTGCTAACACATCATCATTGAAAACAAGTCAAGTTGGTTTCAGAACTGTAGCAAATACAGATATGTCCAGAAATGCAGGTTAATGAGATGTATGCTCTTTGTGATAAGCATCACAAAGTGTCCTCTTTCCTAAAAAGTCACTGTACCAAAACACACTTAATTCTGTCAAATATGAAATAATATGAAAATAACACTGTGACTGTGCTTTTAATTCATAAGGAGCATTGAATGTCATTAGCCTGAATTTCTGGACATAAGTTTTCTACCTACATGTAGGCGAATTTGTTTCACCCTAGGCCAATTTGTTTCAACCTAGGTCAATTGTTTTCAACCTAGGTCAATTTGTTCTAAGCCAGGTTAATTTGGTATTACAAATTAATTGTATATAGTTAGGGCAGAGGTACATGTACTGTAGTGTAATAATGGGTGGTATATTCTCTTTTGTAAGTAGTTTATTGAATATTTGGTGTATTATTTTATATGTTGTTTAATTAGGTCAGTGCTAACAAGGGTACTTTTTATCCATTACATGTACATAACTGTCAATACAAGGTGGAATCAACACAACCTGTCATGTTTGCTTTTAGAACTGAGAAGGGTTGGGTCCAACATACATGCCTGATTTGAATAATTTAAAGAAATGTATTGCTGCTATTGCGTATACATAAAAAAGGAGAACTTGCATCCAAGTCTCCATGGCTCACTGGTAGGGCATCAGAACATGAATCCAAATTAAAACCAAAGGTCTGTGGTTCAAGGCTCACAAGGTAAGCATTGAGATAAAAAGAATAGGAACTGGGATGTTGGGAGAGCAGGGAGGGAATAGTAGGTGAGGTAAGAAGAGTAGAGATGAAGAGAAGATGGAAGATAAAGAGAAGATTGAAGATGCCAAAAATAGTTTTTGTTTGACGCAAAAACAAAAACAAGAAAAATCATATATATATTGACCCACGTTGAAAAATTTTGTACTGGCTCAAAAAATTTTGAAGTGGTTCAGAAACAAATTGTACCAAAGGTAAAACTGAACTACAACATATACAGGTAATGGCTTTCCTGTATTCTGATTGGCTGCATTTTCTATACCATTTGGTAATAAAATACACATGCAATCATAGATCACTAAGCTATCCAAACTTAGTTACAAGTCACAAAATATTTCAATCAAAAAAAAAAAACAAATGAATGTTCTCTTACTTCATTGATGTTTTCCGAGAACGCAAAAAGACTGATGTTTGACTCAACAGGTCCTGGTAGAACAGTCTGTACATGAATGTTGTGCTCAGCCAGCTCCAGTCGTGCAGTATCAAAGTAGCCCTAAGAAAATAATGATGGCAATAAAAATACATATTGAGTTTTCAGGTCAAGACAGTATTGTTCCCCAAGACAGAGCCAATTTAGCCAGAGAGCACTGGGGTTTGGGGAAAACAAAACCAAATTTGTTTCCTGTGGGGCCAGTACATTGTATTTTAAAGTGTTTTGTTGTATTGCAAGCATGTAATTCTGAAAGAATTTAAGTGTTTCAAAACTAATTTTTTTTTTTTTAACTTAACGCTGACTCTCTTGTTTACCCTGTGGTTGGTGACTGATTTGAATAATTTAAGGAAAATACTGTTATTTCCTTGAAAATTCATGTGTGCAAAGACTACTAACTTTTTACTAACCGAACGCGAGGGCCATACTGGGGAATATTGGCCCGTCAGGTCATGGCAGTACGGACCAAGCGCATGTACAAAAACGACCAAGGGCCAATATTCGCCAGTACAGCTCGAGCTAGCTAGGTTAGTAGGTAGTTTAAGTTAAAACGCACTTCCGGTCACTTAAATTCAAAGGGCTTCCTCTGTGTGTTTTTGATGACGCGGGCAACTCAAAAAGAACAAGCTACCACGAGTTTGAAAACAAATTCAATGAACGTAAATCATGTTGAGTATAAATAAGGCTTCAAGAACGATTTGTAACGGAATTTGTCACAAGTCTCAACAGCTGCAGTTTGTTGAAATTCGGAAATGGTTTCTGTTGATCCTGTATGGAATATTTTAACTTGCGCATCACAAAATATGGATGGATGAAGAAATGTCGAAGTTGGTTGCTGTGAAATCATTCAAACATATACACAGCTAATGAAGAGGTAGTCTTGCTGGTCTTAGAGTCAATCCTCGAGCTCCGTCTCTCTCGATAACAGTTCAACGTTTCTTTTCATTCAAGACAATTCTGCGCTGAAAATTAAAAATTGTTGCGGCTTGTACTCTTGTCCGTGTTTCCTGCATTTGTTCATAAAAGATATTTCAGTGGACAAGAAGTGGACAAGAAGTGGGCAAGCTCCTTCGCAGGTAGGGTTTTAACTCTCTCATTTGTCATACTGTTTAACCTTACACTTGAAGGCTTCGGTGGAAAAAGGGCGTTAGGTTTTTTACTCAAAAGAAACGTCAGAAACGCTCCAAATTTCGCATGCAGTTTTGTTTACGTGTGTCAAACAATGTTCTGCATGTTTTTTTCCCTGAAGTTTGCTTCATTTTCGAGATATTACGTATGCAAAAAAAACCGTATTTGTTGTCACGTCAGCATAAAGATGGCAATTTCAATTAAAATCCTGCAAATTATTGATCTTTCGCAATGTATAACCTTAGAAAGATGTTGATTTCAGGTTAAAACCGTTAAAATTTTGATTTCACATTAACGTGGGACTGCAAAGACGTTAATTTCACACAATGCACTAGACAATGTTGATATCAGGTCATTAATTTTACAGACAGTTAAAACTGATTTTGCTTTCACATTATCACGCCACCGCAAGGACTTAAACCCTTAGGGTTAAGAGTTCCCAGTTTTATTTCTGGGATATCCCATAATAATCTTTGATACATAAAGCTCTGTGACCATTGTGTGCATGACTTATAGCGCATCTTAGCGTGACTCAGACATGGCCAGGAACTGGCGAGAAAGGCAGTTGAATTTGACCTGTGTTTAGAAAACAGATTGAAAAGCCATTTTTACAGGCCAAAGAGAAGCCAAAGGTCTGTTAAATTGGCAAGCAAGCGTTCCATGAGTGTCTCGTCGATTTCCAAGCAGATGATTACTTTGAATTGCAAAAGGATCAAGCCCACCGCGAACTGAAGCAAAAACCGAAAAAAGAAAGAACACCTGATAATCGCAGGTTATATAGCAAGAAGAAAACTTCAGCTGAAATGTAAGTTTTGCTATGTATTTCAGCATTCCTTTGCTAATAAATTCTCCGTTTCATGCGCTTTTTTCAGCATGTGCAGCGTGTTATATAGCTTAAGGCTTACTCTTTCTGTGTTGTCAGAAATAATCATTTCATGGAAGGAGCGGTTTTGTACCCCCAAAAAATAATTTCATGTAGAAACATTTAAATAGATCACTCAGACGTAGCCGATTTGCAAAAACTTTAAAACTCTCTCTGTAGGCACTACTCATTGACTTGATTTAGGTATCAATTCATGCAATGGATTTCAAAAGTCGAGTTTGTTTTCCCTGGCCAAACACTGCGCTAACCCTAGCGTGTCCTGACCTAATAACTCTAACCAAATCCGAAGCGCTAGCCCTAACACTAAGGGCTAGCGCTAACCTTAACACTAAGCGCTAGCCCTAAACCCAACACTAAGCGCTAGCGCTAACCCTAACAATAAACCTAACCCTGAGACCTAGCCCTAACACTATGCACTAGCATTAACCCTAACGCTAAGCACTAGCCCTAACCCTAACACTAAGCGCTAATGCTAACCCTAAGCAATAAACCTAACCCTAAGAGCTAGCCCTAACACTAAGCGCTAACCCAAACGCTAAGCGCTAGCCCTTACACCAAGCGCTAGTGCTAACCCTAAGCAATAAACCTAACCCTCAGACCTACCCCTAACCCTAAGCAATAACCCTAACACTGAATGTTGCCTCTAACCTCGACCCGTAACCCTGACCCCAAACGCTAACCCTAACCTAGTTCCATAACCCTAACCTCCAACACTAACCCTAGTTTCAAGCCGTCGTTTCAGTGAAATTAACGCCTTTGCAGTTGCACATTAACATGAAATCAAAGTTTAAACGTTTCTTTTTCACCTGAAATCAACACTTTTAAGGTTGCACCTTGCAAAAGATCAACATTTTGCTGGATTTTAAGTGAAATTACCATCCTTGCAGTCACATGCTGACATGACCACAAAATACAGGTTTTTTGCATACGTAATATTTCGAAAACGAAGCAAACTTCAGCAAGAAATATACCTGTAGAACATTCTTTAACGCACCTATAATCAAAACTACATGCAGAATTTGGAGCGTTACTAACAAAGTTCACTTTTAAGTAAAAAACCTAACGCCCTTTTTCCACCGAAGCCTTCAATTCTTGAATAATTTGTTGAACGGTATTTTGAGCTTCATACCTGCAATGCAAATTTACTGGCAGAATAAGTGGCTGCAAAAGGTGACTCTGCAAAAAATATTTTAGAAAATTTCAAGTTTTCTACATAATGATACTATATCGGTTATCAATATTGCCACGAAATTTGAACTGACAAAACTCCATCGCCCTAAAACCCCCACAATATGATATTTTAAGCTATTATTAACCTATTAGTCAAGGTAAACAAGTTAACAAGTAATTCTGATATTTGGGGTAGTTATATTTCATGATTTAGGTTAATTAGATTCTTATAATAAATAAGTTCTTGATAATTTTCGTTTTAAATATTAACTGCTAGTTTGGGATGGCCTATATAGCCAGCTTTAACTGTCAAAAGCTTTACTTAGTCAAAGTCATGCTTTAATAAAGGACTAATAGACCAATTTTGATATAATCAAATTCAACCAAGGCTGTTGCCTAACAGATATTTGAAGGAGCCCAGAAGGGCAAAAGCCAAAAAGTTAGGAGCCCAACCGGTAATGTTTTGGGAGCTGCTGCAAAAATTTAGATGCCCAAAGGTGCCCAAAAGACCTCAGCATAAAGAATTTATGGGGTTTTAATTCCCTAGAGCTTCATGCTGAGGTTTATACGGTTGGGCTATTCTGATTCATGCTTTTAATTAACAACATTGATGCTGCATAATTATTTTTAAATTAACTTTCAAAGCCAGCAGAACTATTATATATTTGAATCACCACAAATCTAGAGGTCTGGAACTTCACTACAGTATGTGAAAGGTGATAACCTGCCTACTTACTGCATAGAGGCTTATAACAATTCAAAAAATGTTTCCAAAAAAACGTAGTATAATTTATGATAAGTGAATAAAGATGGTGAATTTTTAAGCTCAGTGATGAAATGTGCTCGAAGTGAACTAATCAACATGACACGAGCATGGGACAAAGAAAAAGTCTGAGTTCCCACGGGCGGGTGCTCTATCCACTGAGCTAGTCAAGAACCCAGGGAGAGCAAGGTCATTTAACTGAGTTCATATCACATTCACAATGACTTGGGTAGTGCTGATTTTAGCAGTATGCAGGACACCTGTCACATATGAACTCAGTTATATGACCTTGTATCCATGAGTTAACTTCAGGTTTCTGTCTGTTGTTCCATCTGGGGTGACAGTCAGTCTGGCAGTCTGGCAGGCAGTCAGTGAGTTAGTCAGTCAGTCAGTCAGTGAAACTATTATTTAAATTATTTAAACTCAAAATTCCATCATCCATGAAAACCGAGTATGGTTCAAAACTGAAAACAGAATAGCAATTTAAACTAAGAATATTAAAAGTGGGACAATGCTATCAATAAGGTGGTACGTAAAACATCAAAGTCAACATTAAAATGCACAAAGTCCCAATATCGTCCTGAAATCCTAATGTCAAGTGAAGAGTAATAAAAAGTAGTTAAGTTAATACATGCTAGCGGAGTACTAAACAGTTTCATGCAGAAAATTAAATAAATGAATGATGGTGCAGTGTCCAGAATAAATTAATTAAAAAAGTTAATGATATTATTTACCAATTTTCCCAGCAATACTGCTCACCACCACAATCTGTCCCTCATGACGTTCAATCATATGTGGCAGAACTGCTTTGGTCAAAGAGATGAAACCAACAACGTTCAAATCAAAAAGTGCTCTATCCACCTCTAATGCTGTTTTCTCCACTAACGCTTTCTGTGCCCTACCAGCATTGTTCACCAGAATGTCAATCTACATTAAGAAAACAAATATACTGGTAGTCCTGCCTCAAATGTCCTGTATTATTCTGCTGTTGTTTTGTTGTATTCTTTTTGTGATTTCTGTTTACTATAGGTGCCTAAAATCTTAAAGCTTCTGAGTGCATGACGATCAACTGTGCTCTTTAAAGTCAGGACAACTGGGAATTTATACACCTGAGCAATTAGAGTTTAAGAGAAACACCATGAGTACCATAATCTGTATACAGAAATAGAAATGAAGAAATAACCACACTGGTAATGTTCCATAAAGGTACAATTTGAAGTTCTAAAGTACTACAAAAGTTATTAATAAACCAGTCCATCACAAGGGTATACTAGTATACCTCAAAGAAAATCACTTTACATCATAAATTTTTTAATAAAATATTTTATAAATATTTCATGACATTATCAAAACATCAAACAAACTTTGTTCCTGTTAAAACTTTACTGCATCATTCAAGAGTCCATGAGTTATGTAACTGTGCAAAATAAAATTATTTGGACAGATAATGAAATGTGCAGGTCTATCACAAAAAATTGAATTTATTTATTAGTTAATATCATTGACTAATTTTTCCCAAGCTTCAATGGAGTTTGGTCTTCTCCCAACTTGTAAAAGAACTCCAGACTTGTTTTAACTCTATCCAAAACTTATTAAAAGAGATTTCTTTAAACATAAAATAGACTAGTATAAATGAACGATAAAATCCAACATTTCGGAGTATATGTAGTCGTGACTCTACCATTTTCAAGGAAAAAATATATCAGCAAATTTTCATTGTCTGACATACTTTTTCCTTGATAATGGTGTCATGACTTCTCCGAAACGTCAGATTTTATCGTTCATTTTTACTGTTTTAACTTCCAAAACATGTTCATATTCAGCGTATTGCCAGCAAAATTACCTCATTTAATAGTCTCAATCTCCGATTTTTCATTATTCAAAAAGAAAACACTAAGTGTACCTTTCCAAAGTACTTGAGGACATCCTGGGTCAGTCGTTCATGTGTATCAAATTTTACAGAGTCCAAAGGAAGGACAAGAATATCTTGATCTTTTTCAAATGACGAACCATGATCAATAGCAATAGCTGAAATATAAAGATTAAAAACAAATTAGCCAGTATCAGTACATTTAAGAATAAACCGATTACAAAAATATTTTAAATGTGTCACATTATGGCACATAAGAGCTCAAAATCTGAAAGCTACATGTATCATATCATTATTGCAGGCATCCACTGGGAGGAATTTAAACATTGAGATCTGTTAATTTGGGATTGACTGGCTGGTGAGATATTTGTTTTCTCAAAATTGATGTAATAATATTATTGGCCGATAGACATCTTTAACATTGGCTTGTCACTGAAGCATGGTGGATTACTCATGGTAAAGTCTGTATGCATACATGTACAAGTCGAGTGACCCATATCAGGTCAGAGCTTATCCCTGTTTCTGTAGCATGAAGGGACTAGGAGTATTTCTACTCCCCCCTTGATGTGATGTTTAAGTCCATTGCAGGGCTACCCCAGCATTAAATTTGGCGGTACCCATTTATACTCCTGGGTGGAGAGAGAGGCACTGTGAGAGTTAAGTGTCTTGCCCAAGAACTCAACACAAATATGTCCAGTCAGCCAGGGCTCCAACCTGGATTGCTTGATCTGGAGATGAGTACATTAAGCATCACAGGCCGCCGCTCCTCACTGGATAATTTACTACTAATACTCATCAGTTGGGTCAGAATGCGAAATAATCAAGGTGTGCCCAGGTTCTCCCTTGCCTAGCTGAAATCTGTGTCTTCCTACAACCAGGAAATGAAAATTGGGTACTTGTCTCAGGGTAACCCAAAAACACTGACCCCCACCTCACAGACCCCCACTATGGACCAGGTCCATGTGCTACCTACAGACTGGTCCACAGACTACCTCTACTGACCCCTCTACAGACCACCCAAAAATAAAATTTAAAAAGTGCAAAAAGATTTTACTTAATGCTTGCCCAGTAGATCACTTGTGGCGAGCGTTACGCTGGGCAAATGTGACAGCCTGGGTTCAGTTTCAGATGCAAGTAATGTCATTGCAGATCTATCATTACAAATATTTTCCATTTTCTTTGCTCTGGTTTTGCATAAAAAACCGGGAAGCCTCAGAAATTTGCGCCTTCTTTCTCTCCGCCATTTTGTTCAGCCTGCTCTCTTGAGGGTTTGAGGGATTGTGCCAACCATAACTCTTCCTCTCTCACCCCACAGTGTGGTAATCATGGATGAACAGTAAGAACAGATGAATATGAATCACTTAATTTGTTTTGTTTTTCTGGGCCATCTGCAATTTTAGATGTTCTAACTTGTTTATATTTGAAATTCCGATTAACAAATTGTGAAGCCTGGGACGAGTTTCAGGAACCCGCGAGAGAATAGGCCCAAAAAATATGCATGGCGAAGAAAATGCACTTAAAGTACAGCAAAAATTTGAGGCTTCCCAGAGATTTCCCAGGGTTTCATGCATGCTTATAGCCACAGCAAAGAAAAAATGACAATGTGGAATGTCAATGATACAACTTGTGCCCAAGACTGAAATCAGGTCTGTTACATTTTCCCAGCGTAACACTCGAATTTCAACACAAGTGATCTATTGTCTATTTTGGGGGTGGCCCATAGAGGGGTCTGTAGGGGTAGTCCGTGGACAGGTCCGCAGGTAGTCTACAGACCCGGTCCATATTGGGGGTCTGTGGACCGGGGGTGTTCTCGGGTTACCCTCTTTAACCAGGAAATGAAATCAGGCTACTTTTCTAATGTGGGACAACTTGAATTCTACTGTGTCCATTCATTGATGCCAACAGTAAGAAAGTAATAAAAGCTGCCTTACAAGGATACACTTCTATGATGACAATTAATTCACTCAGGGATTTTGCTTGTTGCAAATCAGACGTCAAGCTAGCGCTGTTTTACACCCATAGTTAGTAAAGGGGAACAGTCCTTTCTACTAACTACCTGTATGTTTACAACTAAAGCTCTTAAGGACGGTGCCTACTTTTGTTAGTGAGCACACATTCTGCGCATCACCCAAGCCAGGGTTTAAGCGTGCGCACGCTGGGTTTGATATTGACGCAATCAACTACACCACCAAGTACACGACTAAAATTGAAGCAAAATTTTCCAACGGTGACCAAATCAATTTTAAAAAACCTGTACTTAAACCAGCAGGAGGACCAGAATAGAAGCATATCGCTAACCACTAACTGTTAAAGTCTTCCAGCTGAAAACCTAGCTGTTATCTTTAAAAAATCACACTGGAATCCAACTGTAAACATGTACCTGCAGATGGCGTAGTGCGGGCGCAAAAACACAAATGTCTTACTTACTGGGGAGGTGACAGGTAAAAATGTAACGGGCACCGTAAAAGTTTTCAAAAAAGATCAATAGGGACCTTACGCATTTACGACGGCGACGGCGATGGCGATGCCTAGTAAAAAATGTGCTTCTATTTTACCTTGGAATTTCTCATATGTTGAGATCTATTCATTGTGTTTGTCGGTATTAAAACTTGCCCCTGCTGAATATGATACGAATGCGTTCAGTTCCAAATAGAATTACGAAAAATTGGCCGTTGAGGTTCACGTTCTCCACGCAACGCAGAATTTGGTCATTTCACGTTGCTG
>JAHPZR010000466.1:12500-15000 GCA_019787425.1 Platygyra sinensis | reverse complement strand
TGTAAAGTCCTCCTATTCTTTCCATTAAGAACTTCTTAGAAACCCTGGAGATAAAAAAGACATTATGAAACAGCTTTGATAGAAATGCCCTGCTCAAGACTTCTCTTTCCCAGGGTGCAGGGGAGCCGGGTGCTCGGGACGCTGGGGCTGGGCACCCGGGGTAGGGGGCCCTGGGGCAGGGGCGAATTCAGTGGTTGCATCTCCTTGTCACGTTAATGAGGGAATTCTTTTGGGGACATGCGACAGGTTGGGTCTAGCTTGTAGGTCGTGGTGAAACAAGCAAGGGAGCGGGTGACCAACAGCTTGACTACTTGACTTGACCACACTAACGCTGGTCGAGTTTCCCTCTAAAAATGCATACTATCATACTAATAAAAAACAATAAAATTATATTTGCCAACAAACATTTCCTTTACCTGGCTTGGGAAAACAAATAATAATGGGTCCTAGATGTATCAAGCATTCAGGTACATTAAACATCAAATGAACTTAACTATTTAATGTGTTGATATACAACACAGCCGAAAGCCGGTTAACGTTAACCCAGGATTAAGGGACCGGTAATACGGGCAACATTTTTCTTCAACTTGTCTCGCAACATTGTTGCATTGCAAGTTGAAACCCTCTGTTGCGCGTATTACCACGTATGTGACCAACTTGTGTCGCAGCAAAATACAGTGTTGCCATTCTGCTGAATTTTACACGTATAATTGGTCAATCGTGTGTAATTAAAGATAGCACCTTCTTCGTATAATTTAGCGTTTCGACGAACTTCCGCTTGGACTTCTGGCCATCATTTAATTTTTTCTTAATTTTCCGTGCAGCGAAGTTCTCTCAGTATGAAGCTCAGTTTCGTTTCAGATAGCTAGGCGAATAGCGGTATTTTTTAGCGACAGTTCCTCCAACCCTTTTGCCTTTTTTGTGCTTGTTTTGAAGGGACAAACAACGTGTCCCAAAGAATATGATAGCCATCGAGGTCTTTGTACAGGGAACTTGAAAATTTTTGACTTAAATTTCCGAGAGTTACTGATCTACTTCGAACTCAGTCTGTCTTCACGGTCCGCCAGGTTTTCTTTTATATTTTACCGTGTTGCTGGGCTTCGCGAAAGCCAATCACAAGCGTTGAATTTAAATTTGTTGCGAGACAAGTTGAAGCTTCAGTGGTAATACGAGCAACAAAACTAGGATTTGTTGCAGAAAGTAGACATCGAGTCTACTTTGCTCAACGTATTGCCTCAATTTGCAACACTGTATTTTGCTGCGAGACAAATTGGTCACAAACGTGGCAATACGTGGTGCAACAAAGTGTTTCAACTTGCAATGCAACAATGCTGTGAGACAAGTTGAAGAAAAATGTTGCCCGCATTACCCGGCGGACCTTAAACGTTAACTGCAGCAATTTTTTTTTCTTGTTTATAAATGTTTTTCACCTCTAATGTTTGGTGTAATTTGACATTACTACAGCTTAAAACTACAGGACAAACAATATAAACAGAACACCTCACCAAAACGTTACAAAACTGAAATCAAAATAGCTTAATCAGGCTTTGCCGGAACAACCTCGCCCTGCTGAACTGTGAATCTGGTCTTGAAACCAAACTTCTCAAACTCATTAATAACTCATCAAGTTAAAACAAAGGAAATCACAAGCGTGAAGGAGGTTTGGATACCCGGTCTTAATTAGCATGAATTTTGACGATTTTACTTCTCCGTTTACTCCTTAGTTTTTGTTTCCATTGAGAAGATATATCAAACACTCGAGAGAGTGTTTCATCGGCTATCCAAACATCTCGAATTTCGTCAAAAATACTCCGCTTGGCGTTGTATTTTTAACTCTCTTCTCTGTCTCGATATTCCGATGAAACACTGTCTCTCGTGTTTGATATAATACTTGAAAATCTAGCAAATAGCAGCCTCTCTAACAATACATGGAGCTTTTCTTTGAAGAGACATGAGTCTTGTATATGTGCCAGGCCGGTACATGCGTTTTATGTAAGATGCATGTGTCTGAGACGTTTTATTCGTCTTCTTATTACATTGAGCAACACATACCATCTATAGAGGTTTGGTAAGTACTGGTTTAAATACAACATTAGTAAGGGTGGGGTCTTTGTAATCCAGACTTCATCCAAGTTGTGTGCCATGCCTACTGCCATTAAATGTGCACAGCGATCAGTTGACATCATTTCTAACTGAGGTAAATTTTGTGCATCTTTGATTTCCTACAAGGGCAAAAGTCTTGAGTCAGTCTAATTAGTTTGCTAGTTAGTTTCCTAGTTAGTTACTTAGTTAGTAAGTTTGCTACTTAGTTAGTTAGTTAATTAGTTAGTTAATTAGTTAGTTTGCTAGTTAGTTTGCTAGTTAGTTTGCCAGTTAGTTAGTTAATTAGTTAGGTAGTTGGTTAGTTAGTTTGCTAGTTAGTTTGCTAGTTAGTTAGTTAATTAGTTAGTTTGCTAGTTAGTTTGCCAGTTAGTTAGTTAATTAGTTAGTTAGTTTGTTA
>JAHPZR010000466.1:0-7500 GCA_019787425.1 Platygyra sinensis | reverse complement strand
GATGAATTTTCTGGCCAGTGCCAGTATTGTTTTCCCAGACAGAGGCTAAAGGAAGCAATGAGATTTGAGGGGAACAAAACTAACTGTTAATTGCTTCCTGTAGGGTAAAAGGTTGCAGTAGTTTGCATCAGGCCAGTGGCCCATAGAGCTTTCTGTACCATAAACCAATTAAGAGTACATGTATTATTTTAACCCTTCCCCCCTGGATGGAATGCTAGTCCATTGCAGGGTTCCACCAGCATTAAACTTGCAGGTATCTAATATTTCAAATACACCCGAGTGGAGAGAGGCACCATGAGGGTTGAGTGTCTTGCCCAAGGACACAATGCAATGACCCCAGCCAGAGATCAAAATCAGAATGTTTGATCTGGAGTTTCTACCCAGAGGGGGAGGAGTACTCCATTTCATGGACGATATATGGGGAGGCTCCTTTATGAGGCTGGAGCATTTGGACCAAGGGACAGAACTTGTCCATGTAAATCATTGTTGAATTGAATTCCCACGGAGTCCAGTGCACTTACCACTGGGCCACCATGCCTCCCAATAATTATGTTTCCACAGCTCTTAATAATAACCCTTGAAGTATATTGTGATTTAAGAACTCATTTTCAAGTTTTATACAATGGAACCCTGTCTTAGAGTCACTTCCTGGCAAAATGCCCAAACATTTTCGTGTAAGAAAACCATGTTAATCCAGCCACCCCTTAATATTAAGCCAATGGCCACATTCTGAAATCCCAACCTATAACCCCTACATGTATATTAATCTTCTATAATTTTACCCAAGTGATACTGCCACTGCCAATTTATTTATCTATTTTAGTCCTCAAAGAGCTGTAATTTTATTTTTATATGGTATCCATAGCTACTTGACTCTATATTTTATTTTACTGTAAGTGTTTTGTAAGAATTAAAAAAAGTTATACTGCCAATCAAAACAGTTTATGTTAATTTTTTAGCATTGTATGTACTAATCAAAGTTTTGACGCATTTTGAATAGATATTAAAGAACAGAATGATTGTGATGTCTGTCAAGATGTTACTTAAATAGACCAGTCCTGATATTTGATCCTACTCCTTAATACAACCAAATTTTCCTGACCCATTGGTGACCACATTAACAGGGTCTCACTGTAGCAGACCTGAGGTACACAACCTGGTCATGTGTTAATCCTTCATTCAAGGTGTTGTTTCCTTATAAACCCTGTAAGATGCAACCATAACTAGAGTAGACTTGCACTCTGCTTATTTAACATGAAGGAAAGTACATGTAATAGAAACGGAATAAGTGTTGTTACTTTGATTTATCCATACATGTAATTGTCTCATTTAAGAGAATTAACTGTAGTTTCTTACAATAAATAATTAATTAATTGTTGTAGAATTTCGTTTTTAATTAACAAATGGTTAACACCATAGCGTGTACTATTGAGTTATGGATGCACATGGGAGGTTGCTATGTGCGAAACAAGCGTAAGAGTCACACGAGCCGATAGCCAAGTGCGACTCTAGCTTCTTGAGTGCTTAGTAAACCTCCCAAGTGCATCCATAAATCAATAGTGCATGCTATGGCATTAACCATTTGTTTTATAACATAACATTAAGACATTGGAACAACAGAAGTCTTTTTATTGAGCCAGATCACAAAGCGCGCGCTTTGCTTTAGTTATTGAGTGCGTAAGCAGCATACACCCATGGGCAAATAGTAGATGCTAAATTAACCAATCACACCGCATGCTTTGCTTTAGTTATGTTATAACAGCATTTTGATCCTGGATACGTACCTGAAGTGCATGTTTACTGGCAGACAAAGTTGCCTTAAAAGGAAACCCTGTGAAGAATATTTTTTCATAAACAAACTACTCAATTCACTACTTGCACAATACCATCATGCACCTCTTTAACCCTCCAAAAATTTTGCATACTCATTGTTTGCAATTTCTCCTGGGACATGAACATGTCCCACGAGTAATCTAAAACAATGCCTATGCAAATTTTTGGGGGGTAAAAGAGGTGTATTATGGGATTTGTGCAAGTAGAGAATAATGTCAATAATTATACCATCAGTCATCATTCTTTAGTATCACAGATTTAATCACAACATAATTTCCTGGAGGGGATACTTCCTTAATGGCCTACATGTATGTGGAGAGGCTCCACCCAAAAGGGGTACAGGCAAATGAAAGGGTATGTTAGGAAATTCATAAGTTGCAGTAATTTATGTGTGTGCAAGTGTCGGTATTTAAAAGGGCCTTAAATCATAAAAATACTTGAAACAGATGCACCTCATGACTGTAACAATTGATTTATTTAGCACCAAAGTCAACCTTTTTACGCAGTTTATTCGTAATAAAGGTCAGTTATGAAAATATACAAAATGGGTACTTTTTCGATCAAAATGGTATACAAGAGGGTAAAGGGCTGGAACTCAGAGCAGAGCCTTCCTGTATTAAACTTTGTAGAGTACTGTAAACCCTCCCTGGGGCATAATTTACCGTAATTCACTATATGTCACCCAAGTTAACTAAGCCGCCTAATTCCTTTCAAAACTTAACACTGAAATGATCACTATTCAGTATGGTGACTTTTTGTTCGGAGAAAAGCTCAAGACTATTCCATTTGCTTGTTTTTCTTATTAATAGACAATTCATCCTGGGCACATCTAGGGTGTTTCTGCAGGTTTCGTCATACCTCCTAAATGAAAAAACTTAAAACATGCATTATAACACACTGAATTTCCCTCCGAATGCCTGAAATCCCATTTCCAATGACCTCAATTTTAAAAAATTTTAAGGAAGGATCAAATATCAGGACTGGTCTATTTTAAGTAACATCTTGACAGACATCACAATCATTCTGTTCTTTAATATCTATTCAAAATGCGTCAAAACTTTGATTAGTACATACAATGCTAAAAAATTAACATAAACTGTTTTGATTGGCAGTATAACTTTTTTTAATTCTTACAAAACACTTACAGTAAATAAAATATAGAGTCAAGTAGCTATGGATACCATATAAAAATAAAATTACAGCTCTTTGAGGACTAAAATAGATAAATAAATTGGCAGTGGCAGTATCACTTGGGTAAAATTATAGAAGATTAATATACATGTAGGGGTTATAGGTTGGGATTTCAGAATGTGGCCATTGGCTTAATATTAAGGGGTGGCTGGATTAACATGGTTTTCTTACACGAAAATGTTTGGGCATTTTGCCAGGAAGTGACTCTAAGACAGGGTTCCATTGTATAAAACTTGAAAATGAGTTCTTAAATCACAATATACTTCAAGGGTTATTATTAAGAGCTGTGGAAACATAATTATTGGGAGGCATGGTGGCCCAGTGGTAAGTGCACTGGACTCCGTGGGAATTCAATTCAACAATGATTTACATGGACAAGTTCTGTCCTTGGTCCAAATGCTCCAGCCTCATAAAGGAGCCTCCCCATATATCGTCCATGAAATGGAGTACTCCTCCCCCTCTGGGTAGAAACTCCAGATCAAACATTCTGATTTTGATCTCTGGCTGGGTCATTGCATTGTGTCCTTGGGCAAGACACTCAACCCTCATGGTGCCTCTCTCCACTCGGGTGTATTTGAAATATTAGATACCTGCAAGTTTAATGCTGGTGGAACCCTGCAATGGACTAGCATTCCATCCAGGGGGGAAGGGTTAAAATAATACATGTACTCTTAATTGGTTTATGGTACAGAAAGCTCTATGGGCCACTGGCCTGATGCAAACTACTGCAACCTTTTACCCTACAGGAAGCAATTAACAGTTAGTTTTGTTCCCCTCAAATCTCATTGCTTCCTTTAGCCTCTGTCTGGGAAAACAATACTGGCACTGGCCAGAAAATTCATCAGGTACTAATATAGCCATTATCATTTGTTAGGGCTACTTTGATACTGCACGGCTGGAGCTGGCTGAGCACAACATTCAAGTACAGACTGTTTTACCAGGACCTGTCAAGTCAAACTTTGCTCTCATCATTTCACTGAGAATATCGGTGATGTGAGAAAACAGTAGTTTTTTGATTGGCTAATACTTTGCATTAGTTATTTTTTTTAATCTCATCCTAGTGAATAATTAGTTGGCTATTGATAAATTGAATAATTTCTGCCCTAGACAGCTTGACATGAGTACTACAGTGTTGATTTGTGTCTGCCTGGGAGGCATTTTGCCAGATGGGTGTCCAGGCATCCTCTGGATGGACACTTTCTATAGAAAATTGGTTTATTTTTCCTATGTTGTCTTATTTTTTATTTATTCCATTTTCACTGCAATTACATACTGTAAACATAATAATAATAATAATAATAGTAATAATAATAATAATAATAATAGTAATAATAATAATAATAATAATAGTAATAATAATAATAATAGTAACAATAATAATTATAATAATAATATTATAATAATATTATTATAATAAAAATCACATTAGTAAAAATCAGAGTACATTACAAGGCAATGAGGGAGACTAGAAGGAACTGAAAAGCCATACATGCTAGTCAACCCACTGTGAAAGAAAATGTATGAGTATATAAAAACTTAATCAAGGTATGTAACTAGCAATTTGTTAACTAGCTACTAGCTACCTACCTTAACTAATTAACTAAACTGACTAACTAACTAACTAAACTAACTAACTAAACTAACTAACTAACTAAACTACATAAAACTAACTAAACTAACTAAACTAACTAACTTAACTAACTAAACTAACTAACTAACTAATTAACTATCTAACTGACTAGCAAACTAACTAGGAAACTAACTAGCAAACTAACTAACTAGCACACTAACTAACTAACTGACTAATTAACTAACTAAACTAACTAACTAACTAGCAAAACTAACTAACAAACTAAGTAAACTAACTAACTAAACTAACTAACTAACTAAACTAAACTAACTAACTAACTAACTAAACTAACTAAACTAACTAAACTAACTTAACTAACTTAACTAACTTAACTAACTAAACTAACTAAACTAACTAACTTAACTAACTAAACTAACTAACTAACTAATTAACTATCTAACTAACTGACTAGGAAACTAACTAGCAAACTAACTAGCAAACTAACTAACTAACTGACTAATTAACTAATTAAACTAACTAACTAACTAATTAACTAACTAACTAACTAGCAAACTAACTAACTAACTAATTAACTATCTAACTAACTGACTAGCAAACTAACTAGGAAACTAACTAGCAAACTAACTAACTAACTAGCACACTAACTAACTAACTGACTAATTAACTAACTGAACTAACCAACTAATTAACTAACTAACTAGCAAACTAACTAACTAACTAAACTAACTAACTAACTAAACTAACTAAACTAACTTAACTAACTAAACTAACTAACTAACTTAACTAACTAAACTAACTTAACTAACTAAACTAACTAACTAACTTAACTAACTAGCACACTAACTAACTGACTAACTTTACTAACTAAACTAACTAACTAACTAACTAAACTAACTAACTAAACTAAAATAACTAACTAAACTAACTAAACTAACTAACTAACTAATTAACTATCTAACTAACTGACTAGCAAACTAACTAGCAAACTAACTAGCAAACTAACTAACTGACTAATTAACTAATTAAACTAACTAACTAAATAACTAACTAACTTACTAGCAAACTAACTAACTAATTAACTAACTGACTAGCAAACTAACTAACTAACTGACTAACTAGCAAACTAACTAACTAACGGACTAACTAGCAAACTAACTAACTAGCAAAACTAACTAACTAACTAACTAACTAGCAAACTAACTAATTAACTAACTAGCACACTAACTGACTAATTAACTAACTAAACTAACTAACTAATTAACTAACTAGCAAACTAACTAACTAACTAAAACTAACTAAACTAACTAAACTAACTAACTAACTAAACTAACTAACTAACTAAACTAACTAACTAACTAAACTAACTAACTAACTAAACTAACTAACTAACTAAACTAACTAACTAACTAAACTAACTAACTAACTAACTAAACTAACTAACTAAACTAACTAACTAACTAACTAAACTAACTAAACTAACTTAACTAACTTAACTAACTAAACTAACTAACTTAACTAACTAAACTAACTAACTTAACTAACTAAACTAACTAAACTAACTAACTAACTTAACTAACTAAACTAACTAACTAACTAACTAATTAACTATCTAACTAACTGACTAGCAAGCTAACTAGCAAACTAACTAACTAGCACACTAACTAACTAACTGACTAATTAACTAACTAAACTAACTAACTAACTAATTAACTAACTAACTAACTAGCAAACTAACTAACTAACTAACTAAACTAACTAACTAACTAAACTAACTAACTAGCTAAACTAACTAAACTAACTTAACTAACTAAACTAACTAAACTAACTAACTGACTAATTAACTTTATAACATAACTAAAGCAAAGCGCGCGCTATGATTGGCTAATTCGGCATCTACATCAAACTAACTAACTAGCAAACTAACTAACTAACTAGCACACTAACTAACTAACTGACTAATTAACTAACTAAACTAACTAATTAACTAACTAACTAACTAGCAAACTAACTAACTAACTAAACTAACTAACTAAACTAACTAAACTAACTTAACTAACTAAACTAACTAAACTAACTGACTAATTAACTTTTTAACATAACTAAAGCAAAGCGCGCACTCTGATTGGCTAATTCGACATCTACTATTTTCCCATGGGTGTATGCTGCTGACGTAATCAATAGCTAAAGCAAAGCGCATGCTTTGTGATCTAGCTTAATTTGTTGCGGGCCTCGTGAGTCCACAACATTTTGATCACTGTGATAACGTGTATCGTTGTCGATAAGAGTACAGACCACGCTAAAACACATTCAATTTGTTTCTTATCACATCAAAGATAGCGAAATAAATATTTGTTTATATTTGTTCACTCGGACTTTAGAGTGCACGCGCTGCATTATGCAAATGAGCTTCTTGTACGCGTCAGACTTTCCTTTCAAAAACTTTTACAAACTCACTTAATATGCAGAAACAATATGAAAAAAATGCTTGGGAAACGAGTAATGACACGTACTCGTTGTCGGAAAGAGTACAGATCACGATAAACCACATTTCGATTTGTTTTTTTACCACAATATCAACTTCAAAGAAAATCATTTTCTTCAGAGCGCGAGCTGAAAAAGGCATTGCATGACACATTGACGCGAGCAGCGTGGTATGGACTCTAAAGACTTCTGTTGACTTCTGTCTGAATGTTATGTTACAAAACAAATGGTAAACGCCATAGCGTGTACTATTGAGTTATGGATGCACTTGGGAGGTTTGCTAAGCACTCAAGAAGCTAGAGTCGCACTCGGCTATGGCCTCGTGCGACTCTTACGCTTCTTTCATGCTTAGCAACCTCCCGCGTGCACCATAACTCAATAGTACACACTATGGCGTTTACCAT
>JAHPZR010000464.1:35000-42500 GCA_019787425.1 Platygyra sinensis | reverse complement strand
TGAATCTGCTTGAATATAAATAATTCAAGGGGTTTTATAGCCTTGATAAATAACATTAATCTGTAAAAATACAGCAATCTATTAAGTACCAGACATAAAACTAATAACATTAATGTAACATTACAACGGCAAAAAATAAATCGAGTTAAACAGATGAAAATAAAATGAAAACAACTAGGTTTCCCTTCGTGTTTGGTGACAGTGCTGTCTTGATTACCGCCAAAAAAATGTCAAACTTTAGACGAATATAGCGAGAAAACGGCAAGGGGTGCGATGGGGTGCGACGTCTTAGAAATAAACTATAACTATTGTAGAATACGATGATACATTTTTCTTGGTTGAAAACTCCATTGTTTCGGAGCAAGAAATGGTTGATTATGCACACCGTAAATCGTGACCACGATCCGCCATTTTTGACTCGCCTACAGTTGAATCCCAATAGTGGCAAGAAAGTTCGACAAATTGGCCCAAAAAAACGACACACTAAAACTTTAGATCCTTACCTTTCTTTTCCTTTAAGCAATTAGATCACCAAACTCGTTAATGCCGAGAAAACACGCAAAGAAATCCTCTTCATCCCTCGAGCGACGATTTCTTCCAAATCGACTCCCAAGAAAATACGCGCTCCTGATTGGTTAATTGCCTCTACCATAATGCAGTTCGGCGCGTGTCCAACCTCCTCTGCGATACATCGACGCTATTTTTTAACCTCGTTCCCAGAGTCCTTTCTCCAACGAAGCGCGAAGAATGTCACTTTCTCGCAGCTTCGCCGCTCACGCGCGCGCGCGCGCGCCCGGACCACCCTAAACGTGAGAGACTGCTCGCGGATCGCAGGCTGAATAAACTTCATTTGCGACTGACGAAGGGGTTATTCCGGAAACTTCTCGTTTCCTTTTATTATGGGAACATTAGCACTTTTTTAACACAATTTTCTTCATTGAACTTCGGCATGTTTTCGCAATAGATTCGATGATGTCACACGCTTCGGGACGTCGGGTGTTCAAAGATGCAAAGATTGAATTTCCTGGCGAGCAGTTTCTGTTAATTTCTTCCTTTCAGATTATCATATTTAATCCCAAATCACTCATGAAGTTGGCGCTTTTTTCGTTTGTAAACGGCATTGTGATAAGTGTAACTCTTTTGGCTGTGTTTCTTTACAGTTTACGGGAAGTTGAGGGGATGTTATGTCAGTGAAAGTACTCATACATGGAATGACCCCGGATCGATTTCACAAGGAATGTCTAATTCTCTGTTTTCCAATTCCCCATAATAATAATAATAATAATAATAATAATAAATATAAGACCTTTATTTACCCTCGGCAGTGTTTATAGCACAAATGCTAGTGGGGCCGAGCAAACAACTGTAACAAATATTTCAAATTGAACATAACATTGTTAAGAATCCCAACTGGCCGGAGGCAAACCAGTTGGCTATTTACAAGCGTGGCCGAGGATTTGAACTCGGGGCTACCGAGAAACAAATCCAGGTAGTGATCAGAGCGGGACTCGAACCCGGGACCACCGGATTGCGAGTCCGACACGCTGACACCAGGCCACGCTGCCTTCTTGTTTCGTTTCATTCGAGAAGACATTCTTAGGGTGCTTTCCATTATGCCAAACTGACCGGTCAGAGATCAGTGGGAATACCTGAGGAAAATGGAACGACATTTTCCGATTAAATCGGGCCAACCAATAGAAATGGTTGTTGACATTTTAAATTCTTTTACCGAATTCCCTAATTAGGGCAAAGAACCGGTTTGTCAAAAATGGAACGGCAAATTTCGGTCGGAATATTCCGACCGAAATATGTGGACCACCTCCAGAGGTGATCCCGAATATTCCGGTCAGAAGAAATCGAAACGGACCTTTCCATTTGAATTCCGACCGAAATTTCCGGAATCTTTGGCATAATGGAAAGCACCCTTATTTTCCAATTCCCCATAATGCACTCTGTTTGCCCCCGAAGTTTTGCAGAAACTATTGTTGTGAAATTCTCTTGGGAGGTCTGCATATTCTCAAGAGCATTTCACAACAATAGTTTACGCAAAATTTGGGGGGCAAACAGAGTGCATTATGGGGAATTGGAAAATAAGAATGTCTTCTCGAATGAAACGAAACAAGAAAGAAGATTGTAAACCGCTGCCTCATCTGTAAAAGTTTGATTCCTTCTGTGACAGCAAGGCTCGATGCTGTTCCTTAAAAAAGGCTCCAAAACTGCGAGATTCTTATAAGAAAGTGCGCGTTCAACTCCCATGTGATTGAGAATTTCCAGATTCGTCTTATGTCAGCGTCAATCATTCAAAAATAAATGTCTAAAAAATGTTTGCCCTTCAATGTTCATTGTTGGCTTGACAACGTGTACTTATTTTTTGAAATATTGGCGGGTATTTGAGGTCAAGTTTTCATTACAGGTCGTAATGAATGCTTCGATTAAACTCTCCGATAATTTCTTCTCCGTTTGCACGGCCGAAGGCGCCTACGAGAATTTTGGAGACTCCAAACATGTCACTGAAAGTTTTCCTGCTATAAGGTAAGCAAGGTTTTGGAAACAGAGATAAGCAACTTTATGTCTTCCGGTTATGGTCTTTATGATGAAGCCGCTCATTCTTTACTGAAGTCCTACGTGCTCAAGTACAAGTTAAAAAAAAACAACAATCATTTAAACCGGTTTACATACAGCTGACTGAGCTGCAAGAAAAATGTGGCAAACTGAAAGAACTACAATCCTCGACAAAAGTCCTTGGCACGCCTGGATCAGGTAACTAGAACATGCGTTGACAAGCTATTTTGCAAACAATAACTAATGGCATCACTGGAATAAGGGACCCCCTTCCCCCCTGACAATGTTGCAAACGAGCAATGACAAAAAAATCATCACGATAAACAACATTGAATTGGGGGGAGGGGGGCGAACTGATAAATTTCCTTGACAGATACTGCAAAAGTGGGCAAGCGTGCCAAGACTTTTGTCGGGGATTGTAGAAATAAAAGAGAGCTTTATTATTTACCATCGCAGTTGACATTGTACTAGACCAGATTATATTGATCCTCCTTGATAAGGAGCCCAGTCAACTACCGCATCACCAGATACAAACAAATAAATAAATTTTTGTAACAGCACGTTCACAAATCTTTTTACAAAACAATTTTCAGAGTTACTTAAGCCGCCAAAAACATTGTGAAATTCTTGATTAATCATCATTATTTTGAGCGTCTATTGCTATTTGAGATACAAGGATTAATATTTAGTATTGCATTTATAATTATAACCTTATTGTTGTAACAACATTGAAAAAGCAGACGGTGTACCCCTTGTATTTCGCTGAACATTGTCGTTTTTGCGTCGGTAAACACAGAATTTTCTTGTGAGGACCACAAAGATGCTCAAGGTAAAAGTTATGGCGGGGCCGATTACAATTCAGTGGAATACCATATATGCTGGTTGACAGCAAAAATAGATTGCCAGCATGGAGTCCACAGAAATATAGCTTTATTAAAAGCGAAAGCTAGCTGCAAAACAAGAGGTAAGTAGGCATTTTCTTACATTTTACCCTTTAAATTTGACTGGAAAAAAGTTTAAATAGTTCTTCAACTTCGATGATAACAAGATCTTCTTGTCCTTGCTCAAGGATGACGATTTCCTATTCAAGAAAAGGCGTTTTCTGGCACAAAACACCCAGAAAGTGGACTGTACAGCCCAAATAAAACTCAGAAACGTAATATTGTTTCTAGATTACAAAAGGTAGAGAGATCATCTGGGCCCATATCTTTGGTCCAGATTATCCCCAAGTGATCAGCAACCTTCGCTGGACAGTTTTAGACGGGACATTAGAAAGAAAGACATGATTTCTCTTATTGAGGGCACATGTAGCAACTGTGCTTTATCTGATGAAACTCAAATCCAAATCCTTGCCCAGTAGGCCAATGTCACATGCAAAACGCGTAACAAGGAACAATCGGAAAAATCCAGAATATCGTGTCGTTGCCGCGATAAGGTAACTGCGGACAGACAAAAACTGTCCCGCAGGAAAATCATGGCCAAACCATGTTCCCTTGTCACGCGTTTTGCATGTGACATTGGCCAATTGGCAAGGATTTGGATTTAAGTTTCATCTGAGGTCATCACCAGCTTAGTGAGTATATGGATGTCAGTCGACCAGCTGATCATTTCATAGCTTGCTACACCGTGCTGATGAGAACCCAACAAGGTCGAAACAGCTGTCCACGGTTGTAATTGTTGGCTTTCAGTTTGGACTCTATCGTGTCGTTGCCCCGTTAAGCTTTTTACGCAGTATCAGCCTTGCATCAGTGTTTGTTACTCTCTATTTTTGGCTGATCTGATCTTTTACAGATCCTACGTTCACAGGCAGCATTTTCGTTTGCGGTCCTTTGCATCATCATGGGCGCTTTCCATTTGGTCAAAAATTCCGAAAATTCCGGTTCGGGGCTAAATGAAAAAAACGTTTTTTCGGTTCGCCCGACTGGAAAATTCCCAGAAAAAATGGAACTGCTCAAAAGGTAGTCCCGGAAGTTCCATTTACCAAAAGATTCCGGGAAATTCCTGAAACTTCGGTGGGAAATGTTTATCGGTGAATAACGTGTTCCATTTGACACACTCGTTCCATTCATTCCCAGGCTCCCTTCACCATCTGATGCATTTCCCGCCAAAATACAAAATGGCGGTACAACTGTTGTTGTTGAACGAAATGCTAGTCTTCTCGCAATCTCCTTGGAAGAAGAGAGTCTCGTTAATTCAGATGATGATGACATTCACTATCCTGGCGGAGGTTGCAACCTATATGAGGCTAGATCTTCACAGAAATAAAGGTTTTTATGAAAATATTTTGCCTGCATATACGATCCATGAATCTATAAAAAAGCCACTTCAGGATGACTCGAGGGACCTTTGAAGCTCTGTGCTGAGGAGTACAAGCCACAGGAAGAGTTCCTAAGTTCCTAAATCAGGAGTCAGGCCATGAAAGACTGAGCATTCGTATAAAGCGGAGGAGACGGAAGGTACCGAGCCTCGGGCATCGACCTAGCTGAGGTAGCCGCCATATTTCCTTACCGAAGATATGGTCGTGGGCGGCCTGGAACTGGTAACCTGTGCAAAACCTGAAAGAAGCCTGAAAAAAAAAAATCAGGGCTTCAAAGGGATTCGAACCCGTGACCTCCGCGATACCGGTGCGATGCTCTACCAACTGAGCTATGAAGCCACACATTGAAGCCCTGATTTTTTTTTTCAGGCTTCTTCTTTCCAATTGCTTGAATTGGAAAATTAACTGCGATGATCATTCTTCACTTGCATCTATATCCGCAGTTCAAATATGAATTATTTCATATACTTCACATCATTTCATTCCTCACAGGTGATATGAAGTCAATAAATTGACCTCGCTCCCAATGTGTGGCTTCATAGCTCAGTTGGTAGAGCATCGCACCGGCATCGCACCGGTATCGCGGAGGTCACGAGTTCGAATCCCGTTGAAGCCCCGATTTTTTTTTTCAGGCTTCTTCTTTCCAATTGCTTAAATTGGAAAATTAACTGCGATGATCATTCTTCACTTGCATCTGTATCCGCAGTTCAAATATGAATTTTTTCATATACTTCACATCAATAGAGTTGCAAGGAGACATATAGTTTGCCCACACCATTAAACATCCTTCTTTGTAATCTTCCATCGTTTCACAAACAATATATAGCAACGAAAAACCCTTTCGAGCCTCCTTAACTAATAAAAGTAACATGAACAGTGATATATACATGTTATCGGCCGGCTGGGAGGTCCGAATAGGGAAAAACCGTGACCGAGGTCTTGAAAATGCTGCCCGAGGTCACAGTTTTTCCCTATACGGACCGACCCTAAGCCGGCCAATAACATTTTTATCTTTTTTTTCTTGCCGTAAACTGGCTTACAAGTGCGTTTGTTTACGCAACTTAACTTTGGCGTTGAATCGGCTTACGCGCCGTCTACAAACCATTCGCAAAAAATCTAACGAGCGAAAGAACGAGTAAATCAGATAGTATACGAAGAAAGATGTATCAAAGAACAGAACTATTTCGAAGTACTTCATGTTAGTGCATTTAGTTTCCTAGTTAAGTTCTCCAAAATTGTTTTCCAGGTGTGAATTTTTGTTCAAAGTTTGAAGTTGTACTACAAAAACAGTTTTTGTCGATCATTGCGAATCACTCGACTGAATTAGACTTTTCTACCCTAACCTGAGTAGCAGATAACGAGAAAATTCGTTAAGTGTACTCCACAGCAATTCTCTGAAGTACAGAAACGATTAGAGAGGGAAACTCGACTGCAATTTACTCAGTTTTTACTTAAAATTGTACAGAAAAACACACAGGATTACGCGCCATTACAGCGCCGAGCAACAAACAACCAAAAACAAACTCTCACAACTTCAAAAACTTCAATTGAATTTACTTACAGTGACTTTCCTTGCCATCTAAAGGTGAATAGAGGTAAACTTACGTTAATTAATCGTCTTTGGAAGTGAAAAAAGGGCGGAAGATTGACGATAACCGCTAATTCATTCACGAAAATAGATCAACTCGATGGATTCCGCCCGCTGTAGCGGTCCGTATGAGAGAACTCCGCCCGCTCCAGGAACCAATCAGATTGCAGGATTTGTTGAATTCCGCCCGCTCACGAGCCGAAAAAAAGATAAATAAGGTTACAAATGTAGATAAATGTATACAACACTAAAAATAAGGTAAACAGTCAACGTTCATTTCGGCGGTTCATTCCATTCGGTTCTAGTGTTTGGCCTCTGTGTATCAGATAGGCCTCCCTTGCTTTCCCGTGAGGTATTGGATGTTGGTTGAAGCTCGAGTGAAATGAGTGTCATGTCTTCTATAGAGTGATCAGTAAGGTTAAAGTGTGTTGGTACTGCTGCTGAAGCGTTGGCGTGACTAGGATTGTTCGTAGCTTGTCTGTGTTCTGTGAATCGTTCTCTAAGGCCCGGTTTAAACGTCGCATTTTACATGCGCCGAATTAAATACTAATTTTAGTCGACTCGAATGAATAAGTTCGGCTGATTTGATTTAAACGTCGCATTTTTTGCCGAATAAAATTTTTTTTTTTTTTTTTGCCTTCAGCATATATAATTTCTCAATTGCAAAGATAATGTGGTAGGTATTATGTGATGTGGTTTCTGCTCACATGAAGTGACAAGATAAAAGTATGAGGGCGGCTTAAGTGGGCAATACGGACCCGTGCGGAACATCCAACACTGCGGCTATGATAACGAAATTCCCAAACTAAATGAAGCTGAAGCCACGCGTCTAGATCTGTCGACGACTAAGTCAAGTCGATTCAGGTAACCACAAAACGGTACACAATTAAATATTATTGTAAGACATCCTATCATTTTAAGATATGCTGTTCTTAACTAATTATTATTATTTTTTTAACAATACAATACTTGCTTTACTTGCTAAACATACAGTTACTTACAATTACTTACACTATATATTGACTTTGAGGAG
>JAHPZR010000464.1:2500-22500 GCA_019787425.1 Platygyra sinensis | reverse complement strand
TTTAAGACTTTGTTAAACGAAAGTTTTGGGGAACTGCGCACGCGCCCCCCGTTTGACCGCTGTGTGTATATCGAGTGGTTTATTCGTCTCTCAAGGGCGGATCCAGGATTTTGAAATGGGGGGTGAATTTTTGTAATAATGTCAGAGAAATCAAATATTATTTCAAATATTATTTTCAATATTATTTCACTGTAATGCCTGACTTAGCAACAGCAACTACTTTCCTGCATACCCTCAACAGCGCCCACACTTCGGTCAAATTCACCATGGAGGTGGAAAAGAAGCGCAAGCTTCCTTTCCTTGGCACCGAACTAATCAACCATGCACCTCGGATTGAAACCAAGGTTTATGTTAAACCAACAAACACGGGTCTACTATTACACTACCAAAGCCATGTAGACAATCGCTACAAACGGAGCTTACTGTCAACTATGCTTGATCGCGCACACCGATTATCTTCCCCCTGGGCCTATTTCTCTGAAGAGTGTGATCTCTTAAAGAAAGTTTTCGACGGCTTAAATACCCGGAACGCCTGGTAAATTCTACCATTAACACCTTCTTACAATCAAGAATTGTTGATAAGCAGCCCACACAGACGCCCAAAGAACCAAGAGCCAATGTTCGTGTGGTCATACCTTTCAAAGATCAGGAATCAGCAAATTATGTTGAGAAAGAGCTCAAGAATCTCAGCATAAAGGTGCAGACAACTGTCCAGCCAGTATTCGTTAGCCGCAAAATTGGCCAAGATCTTAAAGTACGCGAAACCAAGCCACAGTTCGTCAACCAACAAAGCGTCGTTTATCGTTTTCAATGTGACCTATGTGTTGCGGGTTATGTGGGCTATACGCGCGGACACTTACATACACGTGTGGATGGACATAAACAAAAGGCATCTTCAATATGTAAACACTACTACGAACAGCACGGCGAAGTCCCGAAAGACATACTGAAATGTTTTAGCATTCTAAAAAAGTGTAAAAATAAGTTCGATTGTTTGGTGAACGAAGTGCTTTTCATCAGAGATCTAAAACCCACTTTGAACGTGCGAAGCGATTCAATTCGCGCATAAGTATTTGTATAATTAGCTTCAAACATTTTTATGCTAATTTAGTGTTACAATTTGCCACAAACTCTGTAATTTTTACTTCTCCTTGACAATGGCGTCATGATGACACCGAAACGTCGGTTTTTATCGTTAATTTTTGCTTGTCTTTGCATTTCCAAATCTTTAAAGAATTAAAGAAACCCGCTTCTACTACCTTACTACATCCTAAAGCCCTGCCATATCCCTGAATACCAGCTAGACAACACTGGTAACAACAACTGTTAATGGAAGCGACCAATACCCCTCTCAAAGGAAGAATTTTTTTTAGGGTTTAGGGTATTCCGAGAATAACCTGCGATCAGGCCCAATTGTACCGTCGCTCTTATGTCTTCTTATGTCGGCGCTCGCCCTTCCCGCGGGAAAGGTCTACCAACGAAACGAAAATAGAGCCTGATCGCAGGTTATCCGAGAATGGATAGCAATTTAAAGTGTTACTATGACAAAAATCGCATCTTTCCTTTTGAAGCCATTTTAAAATATAAACAAGAAGTCTGTGTGAAAAGCAAAATGCCGTTTACTTTTTTCAAATATCTCTTTTCGTTCCATAGATATTTAAGTTTTTAAAATATGCAAATTAGCCAGGTGATGACGTCATATACTCAACCAAATTTGATCAAATATGATGAAAAAAGATATCTCAGCCAATTTGTATCAGAAATGTTTGATTCTTTACAGTAATATTCTACTAAAGGTGCTACACAATATGCGCTTAAAAGTTTTGTTACCATGGCAACATACTGAGTTCCAGACCTCCCCAATATTAAGGGCATTTCTGGCCGCCTTCAGTGTTCTATTTTCGTATTTGCGTATGGTGCCTCATGTGAATGATCCAGCAGGCATATAAATATGTTAGCTTGAGTTTGTGGCCCTGTTTGGCGTTTTCGAGCTGAAAATCACTAACATATTGGAATCAAGTGGGTGGGGACTGAAACAGAGTGAGTTGCCATGGGAACAGAATTTTTATAGCCACAGGTGTGTTTCCTATCGAACTATTAGCCTGCCAAGTTTCAATGATCTCTGTTGCAAATTGGCCAAGATAGCTCTATTTATGTACTTGAGATAATAATGGGTTGAGTGTATGACGTCATCAGACATCTCATTTGCATATTTCACACATTTTTTAAACTTTAATATCTCCGGAACTAATGCAGATATTTGCAAACGGTAAACGGCGTTTTGATTCTTTCATGGAAATCTATGTGATACACCTAAAATATCAAGGGGTAAAAATTTGATCATAGTACCACTTTAACTATGAAGTCAAACGGCGAAGTAAAACTCTTTAAACAAGTTTAGTGAAACGAAAGTCATAACCGGCTTACATTTAATTTGTCTACTCAATTTAATACACGTGAAAACATTATGTGACTGAAACAGCATATTTAGAACTGAAACGTTCGGCTTAACTCGTCAAGTGCATCAATCAGTAAAATGGCTCCAAGGGATCGCTTTTCTTCATTCCAGTCTCGATAGCAGTTACTTTGGTTTGGCAAAGTCTGGTACACGATTAAGTGGACGTAGGAAGTAATAGTGCTGCCAACACAAACCTAGGAATAACATGTTCCAGAATTAAGAAAGGAGCACATTACAGTACATTGTATTATTTGACTCTGCTGCCAGACAAATAACGCTTATAACTGGGCGGCAGTGATCATAGTTTTAAATTCAGTTGAGTTCAAAATAAAATCACAAATGGCTCTTCAGGTTGTTAGTACTGTGACTTCTTCAAAGGGCTGCTACCTTCGGGTAGGCCGTTACTTTCGGGGTTCAAGAATAGGAAGGTAAAAAAACTAACGTACTTTCGGGGAGCTTCAGGGGGAACGCGCTTACTTTCGGAATTCTATGGTATCATGCAAGCAACAATGTCAGCGCCACTACAGTTTCTGTTCTCAATGTTATTATTTTTGCCTGGTGAATGGGAAATTATTCCAACGAACAGAATCCAACTCGGAAGATATTTGTTTGTCATAGTGAAACATAACTGAGCTAACCTTGATTAAGTAATTCATTCCCGCTACAACTTGTTGTCTGTAACTTATGGCTTGGAACTGATCGAATGTTTGCCCGGCTTTGGCCTCTGCTTGGGTCTTGGGAGTCGTAACCATAAAACTTGTTTCACTGCTGATATTAACCAGTTGAATAAATAAGTAATCACGAACATAACTAGTTTCAAAATTGTACACCAGGCAGTATCAGAAACCAATGGAGTGGAACTGAGCATTCATATAGTTAAATGCGGAAATTTTGACTGGTCGGCCTATTTTATTACTGGAGACAGATTTCTGTTACTTTACACCTACAGAGTGAACTTAAAGTTAAAAACTGAGTAATTTCAATTTTATTAGACAGCAAACTAGCTGGAGATTTGAAAAGAATGGTTTTGCCACAAACATCAACTGTCTAGTAGCAAATGCGAGTTTATGGAGGGTAGAAGTTAGACAAAGCGACCAATGCTAAAGGAATAATGCTAACTAAAGCTGAAGAGATACCTCGTTACAGATTTGCTGCACTTTTTCAGTGGCCGGATCAACCTTGCCGTATCCTCCGTCCATTATGAGTCTTATGAGACAAATCTACTTTCGTAGTTGCTTGCAATAGTACCACTTAACAGCAGTATTAGACTACGAGTGGTCCCTCTTTCGCTTAGTCCGTCGTGCGTGACGCGAAAGAAAACAGTGGAAAAAATGGGCCGCGTGAAATCCTGGGGGCGAGAAGCACGGGTTTTCTTTCGCGTCACGCACGACGGAGTAAGCGAAAGAGGGTCCACTACTCGTAGTCTCCCGGGAAGGGGGGGGGGGGGGGACTCCCATATATGGGCTATATAGGTACGTGCCACGGAATACGGTATGGTTTTTGAGGTTCTCGGTCCTTAAATAGGGTATCTCTTTCGACCCTTTTGTAACTGTGTTCCTTGTGTGGTCCTTAGAGAGGATTGCTAAATTGTATTATCTAATACTGGAGTGTGAAAACGCACGCCTATACGAATGTTTTTGTTTAAACTTGATGTATCCTTTTAAGTATTAACAAAACGATTTTGCAAAAGAGGTTTAATAGCCTTGAATAGGGTGTCATTTTTGGAGTTTGGGCCTTAAAAAGGGTATCAATTTTCGCTTTCTTAGTCCTTAAATAGGGTTAGGGTTTAAGAACCTTCGCGGCACACCCCTATCCAAAATTCGCGGGAGTCCCCTCCCCCGGGCGTAGTCTACAGCAGGATTAAATAGAAAATTAAACGTATACCTTTAAGTGACGCGGAGGCGTAATAACAGCTGATTGTTAATAGAATCAAAGTAATAGATTTCTAAGCAAATGATAAGGCTCACAGGAAGTAGGAAACTTTACGAGATCACAATATCAATACTCAGACAAACCATTCTCTGTTTATTTTACTTTGGTTTATAGCCAGCGGCCATGAAATTAACTGACAGCAAGTATTTTTCCTTTGTTAGGGACAAGATCTAATGGTTTCTTAGTTTCTGTTTAAAACGAAAACAGAACACTTAAAAGGTAGACAACTGGCGCCTGGAAACAAAACAGACTTTTCAATTGAGTCCAGTCATGCAAATGTAAAGTGAAAATTTAATGTCAAACACAGGGAGTGCTTGTGCGATCACCCGAAGCAGAGGCTCACGATAAAGTGCTTGACAATAGTCCACATCGAATTAGAATTTGGAAATGTTGGTTTTTGAGGAGAGGGGAAAACCGGAGTCCCCGGAGAAAAACCTCCCGGAGTAAGGAAGAGAACCAACAACAAACTTAACCCACTTATGACGCCGGGTCCTGGAATCGAACCCGAGACACATTGGTGGGAGGCGAGCGCTCTCACCACTGCGCCCTCCCTGCTCCCCTAAAAATGATGGATTAAATGACCTTTCAAAGTGCTGACGTAAAGATTTCAAGCACTTGAAAGTTATCAAAGCAGTTAACAGACACGCAGTAATAGAGTGCTGATATTAAATTGAATGAGTCTGTGAAAAAGTCCATAAGATGTGAAAGAGGATTACAATGCTATTATGAGCTTTTAACACTACGCCACATTCTGCTTGCCATGTTTTGTTTTCACGTGTTGTTTCAGCAAAAAAAATTTATTCAAACAGCAGGTGCAGAGATGCATGTGTCGAAATCTTATATACACAGCTAAAATGCTGTTAAGTCCTTCCTCTGGTAGTCGTGTGCAATTAAATATTTCCCGAACGTGGCCATGAGAGTGTTAAAAAGGAAGCCTATTAACTGGGATTATTATTCATTCAAAATAGTTCCCCGTTTCTGATTGGTTAAAACCGCACCCATAACTCACCATAACCACCAAATTTGGAAAGAATCTTCGTCATATTGAATCAATGACGTCAAAAGTGCAGCCCGCTGAAAATTATTGAGCCGATGACGTCAAAAGTGCAGCCCGCTGCAGATTATTGAACCGTTGACCGAGAAAACCTGGGGACGAGATTGTGTTTTTTGGTGAGCAGAAAAACAAAGAGCGAAATGGCGAAACTCCTTTAAGAACGGGGAAATATTTTGAATGAATAATAAAGCAATTATTGAATTCGGCTTTCGTAGGATATGAAGAATTCTGCAGATCTCGGAGGGTGTTATCCACCTCGGCCTGCGGCCTCTGTGGATAACACCCTCCTTGATCTGCAGAATTCTTCATATACTACTCGGCCTCATTCAATAATTGCTAAATATCTCATTAAGAGATATCCCTTGCAGATAGTTTGTCCAATGGCAACATATTTTGTTGAAATATTAAAATTACCTCTGCTGAACTACATTTCACTAAGCAACTTGAATGGAGAGGTAAACCGGTATCTTGGCCACCCGGGCAGTGTTGTTGGAAAGCCAGTTAACGTTAACCCAGGGCTAAACGTTATCTGAAGCATTATTTTCTCTTGTGTTCAAAAATGTTTTTCACCTTTAACGTTTGGTGTAGTTTGAGATTGCTACAGCTCAAAACTGAAGGGCAAACAATGTAAAAATATTGCCAAACCAAAAAGTTACACAAGTGAAATCAAAATTCTCGCTAACCTTGGGTTAGCTTAATAGGGCTTTGAACAACCCGGCCCTGTTTTATTCCCCTTGACCTGTTTCCGGCATCAGCGCAGCTCAGTCAGTTTCAGCTCAATTAGAATGGAGTGGGTGATTATTCAACGATGTTAGACTGACTGTTCCGGAGTGTGCTTTTGTTTACTGTCTGTTTCAACACAGGAAGTCATTCCTTGCTATCAGTCGATGTGTGAGACAATTTTAGGTTAGATGATTCTCATACAATCACAATGTAAATCTAGTTTCGTTTGCGTCGCTTCTTGACGAAACATTCAAGCAAAAGTGTATTCCAGAATGAACTTAGAACAGGTATTCTTTTTCCGTTCTCGAGCCCTCTTGATCAATTGCTGTTTTTTTTCAATAATATTAGTTGTGACTTGGCACAAAGTGATGCAGTTTAACCCAAGAATAAACGTTTTCCTGGTTGAGGTAGAGAAGAAACAAAATATAGTTTTGAACTAATTAGATAGACTGCTTTGTGCCGAAAACGTATGCCGCGTTAGGTGAAGAAATCCCAAACTTGACGAACATCTTATACCACATTCACGCGAACTAAACTAGTTTAACCACCTCAAGTCTAGGTTTTTCTAATTTGTCTATTAAGCCTTGCAGCCGTTTTAGAAAACAAATTTCAGATTTATCCATAACAGAGTTATGATACTAGACAAAGGATTGCCTAGTATCAGGATCGATAACTCTTTGGGGAGGCAGCGTGATTTGAAGTCTGGAGGTCCCTGGTTCAAATCCTCCACCCTACTACTATCTGGATTTGTTCTCGGTTGTCCCGAGTTCAACTCCTCGACCGCGTTATGTAAATAGCCAACCGGTCAGCCTCCCACCAGTTGATATTCTTAACAGTTTATGTTATATTTACAATATTTGGTTATTTATTTACAGTGTCCCCAATTAGCACAACAGTAATAAATACTATTACTATTATTATTATTATTATTATTATTATTATTATTATGTCTGTATTCACAAGTGAAGATATAAAATATCATATATTATATAATAACCTAAGTTATTCTCGCATTTTGATTGGTTCTCGCCTATGATCTATTAGAGGACAGATGCACGATTGACGTCATCGTTACAAAGTTTCTCCCTCTGCCATTTTAAAATGGCGGAAAGTTTTGAGAAATAAGACAATATTTTACGTGACTGGGCAAAAGATAAGGTACAAAAAAGTCTTGCCTAGGCATTCAACAGGTTCGAGGAGCCAGAAGAAGAAAGATAAAGACGTTTCTTTTAGAAAATGATCCAGGAAAAATTGTCGAGCAGCCTCAGTCGGTAGTCGAGCGACACTAAACCACGCACAAAATTGGTCTTGATAAGCCGAGAACCATTGCTTTATCTCGAATTTAAAAACCCAATAAATAAAATGTTTCTGAGATTAATTTATTTTAAAAATTCAACTTGTCCCAGTGTCAAAACAACTGTTGACATACTGATTGATGTCACAAATAAAACATCAAAACATCATTTCTTAAAGTCAGATAAAATAAACACATAACCTTGCTAATGCGAATGTTCTTGTCCGTTTCTGGGCACAGCAGCGAGTTAAGCATAGCTAACCACAGCTCACGGCCGACAGCATCGCAGCTAAAATGTGTCTCCGACTCTATATCAAACTGATTTGAGAATCGCCAACCACAGAAGACAAAAATCTGCACCGTCACTCACGACGCTCCTTTCATTCAAAACTCGAATCAAATGGCCTCTTGGTTAACCGCAACCACAAGTTTTGCGAGGATATTTTTTCAACTCCTGCAATTTTCAAGGCAACGTCCAAGCTTTTCGGCTCAGAGGGCTGCTCCGATGACAAAAACTGACTTGATTTTTCCAGCAGTTTCTTCAAGATTTGTAGATTTCGCAGTTCAATTCTTCTTTCGCTGTAAGTTTTCATTCCACGAGAAGCAACGCTCGAGTCAGGTTTGACAGTGGCGTGATTTTTCTCGACCAATCACAATTCTTTGCTACGCATAGCAACCAATGAAATCGCTTCATTTTGTATAGATCATAGATCACGTCAAATGGCTTTTTTTCGTCTGCGCCAAAGTGGGCAAAGGCGGGGCAAAAGCTGGCTTTCGCGTTATGTTGAAATATTTTGAAATAAAAAAGGCTTTTCGATATTATATAAAACAAATAGATTCCATGTTCCCGTGGGTCTGATTCAGTAATAGATCACAGAAGACGCCAAAATGTGGTAAGAACATCAGTGACACACTCGGCTACGCCTCGTGTGCCACTTTTTTGTTCTTACCACATTTTAACGTCATCTGTGATCTATTACTGAACAGACGCACGGCAACATGGAATCTATTTGTTAATTTGAACTGCGCGGAAAGATATGAAGACACGATTGATCATCGCAGTTATACACACAGTTATACACACACTACTTTCAAAGTCTTCATTTTCGAAACAGCGTTATAAATACCATATGCAGTTGCAGTAAATTAACGAACACTGTTGCTTTGGCCTCGATATCATGCTAATCAGACCGGTTCTTCTAAATAGTATGTCACTCAACATGTACCATACTACTAATTAGTAGAATTCTACTAGTACACTAATGCAAATGCTGTAATCTGATTGGCTGAGCCATTGCACACTATCAGCCATTAGTGTGCAGAAGCTGGAACTCGTCTACGAAATGGCGACGTTTTTTCGTTTTGCCAAAGTTTTGGAGGAAAATTTTGATAAAAATGGATAATTAAAATCCTGGGAAGGCTAAACGAAGGGCATTTACGGTTTCTTGACTTAAAAAAAGTTAAAATTATTGAAAAATGTTGCGCGCGTACACGACTTCAATTTTAATTGCCGACTCAATCCGGGCGATCTTTTTAAGGTCCAAAGTTTACTGGATAATACGTCCAGAAATAATTGGAAACCGTTATTTGAATTAAACTTTAGTAAGAATTCTACTAAAACAATTAGATTATTCGCTCTCGATTTCTATGAGGTGATAGTTGATTCGGCCTTCGGCCTCATCAACTATCACCTCATAGAAATCTCGAGCTCATAATCTAATTGTTAAATAGTGCCTTTGATTGTTCTGACTATCATTGGCAGAAGGAGAGAAACAAACTTACGGAAATGGGTAAGATATTTAATTGGATTAAAATCATGTGCTTTGTCAACGAAGTTAAGAACGTTCAAGGTTTCCTTATAAAACCTGCGTTATACTATCATGCATCGCTTCCAAATATAATATTAATATGTAAATAGTGTCGCCAATTAGTATTTTATGCTAAATAGCATTGACTTTTAAATGAAGTCATTCATTCATTCATTCAAGCTGAAAATAAAATGAAAGAGAGTAAGGACAACTACGGGAATCACTGGAGAAAAGGCACACATGACAAAACTTCGCTGTAGAATAATATCAAATGTCTTCAGTTGTCTTGTACGCTATCATGCCTTACGAGGCTTATTGACTGATTTTACATGATGCATTTCTCTCTTGATTGTCAACCATGAGTCAGCCATCCTCGGCGGGGTTGTTCGAAAGCCGGTTAACGTTAACTGAGGCATTATTTTTTCTTGTTTAAAAATGTTTTTCACCTCTAACGTTTGGTGTAGTTTGAGATTGCTACAGCTCAAAACTGAAGGGCAAACAATATTAACAGATTACCTAACCGAAATTCTCGCTTACCCTGGGTTAGCAGCTTAATCGGGCTTTGAACAACCCGGCACTGATTGCTTGGTCATTAAAGCTAACTGAATCTAGACGTATTACATGGCCTCATAAGTCTCGTAACCCACACTCGCCTAAAGGCTTCCTCCTTTTGTACTCTTTGATCCCTCTTATCTTGCTCTGCTCGCCACCATGGCAAAAGATCGGCCAATATTCGACACCAACTCTGACGATGACCGCTGAGCCTTTAAGTTCTTCTTAGTGAACTTGCGAGACTTCTGTACATACATTGGAATACTATGTCAACCTCGCCAAAACACTGCTAAAAGACCGAAAGTAATGGCTGCTCTTTGTCGAGCGTTTCCTGCAGTCGAATGGGACGTTCTCACAACAACGATCGACGCTCAAATTGATGATGATAACAAACACCATCCAGCTAGTTGGCTCGCTCAGCTCTCACAGCACTACCTTGGAGAAGAGCCTATTATTCAAAGCTCCCACAATTTCCTGAGTATTCTGAAACAGGAACCTGATATGTCAACACAAGGCTGGCACACACTGGTAATATCAGAATATTAGAAATATAATTTTCCCACAGCAGTAAACGATCGCCTTCAAAGGGACATATTCATCATTGGCCTCAATAATACTTTTAAACTCTTCTGCAGTGAGGTTTTTGCTAGAGAAAACTCATCAACACTGTCGTTTACACAAGTAATTTTTAAAGCTCGTGACTTTGACGCTGCGCCAAAAACTGAATTGGCCATCGCAAAACACAACCTCGAGGAAGCAGCCCACAAGATAACCCCTGCAATTGAAAAATCAAAGATCCCACATCACTTGAGCAGGCGGTTCAAGGACCGGCCTCCATGTTTTTCAAGTACGTCGACCCGCCTTTAAAGCGGGCGCACACCACATGCAAACCACCGTGACCGCCCCGCCTCAAACAACACTTGCCATGGCGATGGAAACCAGGGTCATTGGAAACAAGTATGCTGGGCCACCTCCATACACTTCATGTCAAAAGCCGCTGCCAGCCCTGGAGCTAATCTGGAAGAGGATTACACTGTCCTCATAAATTTTATCAGGTGCAATCGTCAACCAAAGGACAGATGTTGACCTCGACATGAGTCCCACGTCATCATCACCGGGGGTCACCAGATTTCAAGTTCACAACAATGAACTTAAGCAGCTGCCACCTGCCCAAATTACACCCTCAATTGTTCGGCTACTGGATTACTGAAAAGTTCATCATCCCAACCAGAGGACCAGTCAATCTACATTGCACTCAGCGTGGCGTTCCGTCGCAGGGGCTCAAGTCATTACTGCTCAGCAGTACTATGCTCCACTATTGGGTCTCGCCGACAGCACTCGCATAGGAATACTGAAGTATGATGTGGACACTGAACATAAGCTGCATATTGCTCTGGAGCTGCCCGCGCTACCACCTGGTGAGTTAACATTTGATTACACAAAGTCAGCTTATCCCTCTTTATTTGAGGGCCTAGGTGAACTGGATGAACCCTTTTCTATCACTCACAACCCTGGGATGAAGCCCATACAAGCCGCTCCTTATCGTTTTGCTACCCTCAAACTTCCCACTATCAAAGAGACTTTAGTCAAACTTGGCGGTAGTTAATTGAACAAACTCACACCCTGGATTTCAAGTATGGTGGTTCGTGAGCGCCCAGCCTAATCAGTGCGAAGAGTGCGGCCATATAGACGCTGAGCTGGGGAGAATGTGTGTCCAACAGGGGGTTGTGTTGCGAACAGAGAGTAACGCTACATCCACATCTTCAGCAGTGAAAGGAATGTGTTTAGCAGCCTTCACTGCTGCTTCAGCTCTACCATTAGACTGGGACCAATAAGGTGATGAGGTAATGTGATAAAACTTATATTTCTCTGCAAATGCTTTGAATGCCTCAGATATAAATTGAGATCCATTGTCCCTAACAAGGAAACGAGGCACGCTATGGCGTCTGAAATGCTGTTCCGTCGCTTCTATACTCCAATGGTCCACAGTGACTAAATAGGCACACACGTTAGACCAGTTGCCAGGGTAGTGTAGGCACTGGGTAAGGCTTAAGTGGTTCCCGAGGATGTTGCTAGGAACGTTGCGCATAAGTGGTGCAATTTTTTCAGATGTCCTCAATTTGGCTCTTAAGCCCTGGCCAGGACGCGCAGTTACGAGCGTGTCGGAGGGCAAACTCGGCGCCACGGTGGGCTACATGAAGCTCGTGAAGAATGTTTGATCCAAGCGAAGAAGCGAAGAAGGTATGACGACACGATCTGGTTTAAATAGGAGTCTTTCGTGCATGGTAAGTTCATGACGAACAGACCAATATGGATGCACAAGGATCGGTACTGAAGTTTTGTCATTTGGCCATCTTGTCTCCATCAAGATGCGAAGGGCTTTCTTTTCAGGATACGTGCCGGCTTTATCTCTGATTTCCTGTACAGTAGCATCTCTGAAACCTAAAAGTTTTGGGTTGTTTTCTTCAACCTCCACTCGGTAGACCAATTCATCGTGGACTCACCCATGTGTTGTTTCTGGAAATGACGCACGAGAAGGGGTGTCAGCAATGAGAAGGAAAGATCCCTTGCGATATTCAACAGAGAATGAGTAGCGCCAAAGAATGAGCACTATGCTCTGCATGCGGCGCGGAGCAGAGGCCATGGGGCCCTTGAAAATGGTTCCAGTGGTTTTGGTCACTGTGCATAATAATCCCTGATTTCCAAAGAGCAGTTGGTTGAACTTGCTTAAGGCGTGCACAATGGGCAGTGTTTCTTTATCGATGTGTGCATAGCGCTGTTAAGTTGCGCTAACAGAACAGAGCTAAAAGCAGCAGAATGCCAGTGTATGTCAGTTGCTCTGATGGGATGGTTCATAAGGTGACGTAGAGCTGAACAAAGACCATATTCAGACGCGTCAACTTGCAGAATCACAGGGGCATGCATATCAAAGTAAGTAGGCATGTGCCTTTAGAGCTAGCTCCTTAGCTTTTGTGAATGCTTCAGTATGCTGATCAGCCCATACGAACTCCTTTTCAACGTGTGCTAAGTCACAAAGTTGTATGAACACTTACCTGAGGTTGGGACAAAACTTGGACAGGTAGGTGATGGTGCCCAGAAAACGTCGGGTGGCTGCCTTGTCCCGAGGTTGAGGCATATTCAGAACAGCATTGGCTATTTCAGTGCTAGGTTTGAGTCCCTCTGGGCTAAGCAAATGTCCCATAAATGGTGCAGTACATGTTTTGAATTTAATATTATCAGGATTCAGTTTAACACTGTGTTGAGAGAGACGTTTCAGGAGTTCTAGAACTGTACTGTCATAATCAACATGTGCATCAGCTAAGCATTCACCACGGCCAACCACAATAATGTCATTAGCAATGTTGACGACAACTTCCATGCCACAAAGAATATCGAGAAGACGACGTTGATACTCTTCAGGTGCGGAGCTTATACCAAAGGGGAGTCGAGTCCAGCGGTACCTTCTCCAGGGACTGTGCATAGTGGTCAGAAGAGAGGCTTTATTGGTTAATTTGATTTTCTGGAATGCATCCTTGATTTCAAACATAGAGAAAGCTCGATGAAAGTGGTGAATGTTTTCCTCTAATGTCGGGATGGGGTACACTGGTCTAATGATGGTTTGAGATGGATTTGGGCAGATGCAAACTTTAGCAGGTTGACTGATTTCCCATGATGCATTTCTTTCTTGTTTGGCGATTAAAGCTTAGTGAATCTAAACGTCTTTGGAGCTCATTACAGTCACATGAGAAAAATAGCTCCAGATATATATTTGTTATCACCAAATTTCGCAACACTCTCTGTCCAGACCTCACAACATCAAAGGAGACCTGATACATGGTGTATGCAGTCTGTTAACAAAAGCGGACGGAAAACAAACCACCCATCCTCCACTCCTTGAAAGGGAGAATATTGTGGTTAATGTGATGAGCAAATTTGTTGCATTAAACCTTCAGATAAAAAACACTGATGCAGATTTCCCAAATAAAATTACTCTGCATAGAATATTACATGATATTTTGGCAAGCTTGGAGTTTTGCCCCAATTCAATTGCATTTTTTTTACAGAGCTATTCGACGGCATTGGTTGAAATCTTGTGCAGTTTCACTCGGCGACAGTCTGTAGATGTTTTTGTTGAGTTTGTGCGGCCTCGGGCCATACTCAAGACGTCGGGAACAGTTCTTCAAGATGCGGACCTCCCGCCCGAGAAATAATCATATGGAAATATTTACTATACCATGTATCATAAAAGGAAGCTTGCTTACGTTTTTTGTTCATTCAGTGAAACGCTGTGATGGGGAGGAAGGAGTTTCAAAATTGTGACAAAACAGGCCAAAGGGTTATAATGAAAATCTACAGCATTTTATTAATGAGATCGAAACAATGGCCTAAGACCTCACTTAGTGTGCTTAGTTAAGAGATTTCCTTTCAAGAATACGGATTGCTTTCGTGCAACTAGAGGTATCTTTTCACAAACTCGATGGGCTTCTGAAGCGAGCTGAATTACTGCAACAGTTAACCCTTTATCCGTTCAACCTATCTTCAGTTATCGTTTACGCCTAAAAACGCTACGAACTTGTGACATTTTCAAGCTGGGAAACGTTTTCTAGGCCTGATTTGGGGGGTTGCCATTTCTGCAGAAATAGACATGTTGATTTCTTTGTCTTGTTTCTTTACATGTTACTGCTGTACGTTCAGTATAACTAGGGCTTCTCAAAAAGTGCTGTACGTTTTTTGTACTACCATTCTGAGGTTTCTGTGACCCAGGTGAGCTTGATGCTCGACGAAACTAAACACGGATAGGACACTCAAGCTAATGTAAACATTTTCTTTCAACTTTTACCTGCAGGCCCGGGCTATTAACCAAACCAGCGGGATGGTCTAAAGAGTCCCTTAAATTGGCCGAAAGCTTTGAATATCGTAAGCAGCTGATTACAGCCTGTTTTATTAGATAGTTCTTTGTTTCGTATTGAGGTGAATTGCCGGTTATGGTTATCTTTACATCGCGAACCAAATAATCAAAAAAAATTCATGTTTTGTCTTCACCTAGAATCCTATTTAATCGTGATCTACGCCAGGTGAAAAGCGACAACTTCAAAGGTTCCCTCCTAAATTGCCTGTAAGAGTTCTTCCCACACGTAGTGTAAGTGCATTTATGGCGTGCTAAATGATTTATTACTTAAAAGGAGAGGCCTACCAACAAAGATGATTCAAGAAAGTGCTAATAGAGGCTATTACGTTTTTGATGAGTCAACGATTTCCAAAACAGTTTGAAAAAGAAATAAATTGACAATAGGAGAAGAGTACGCTTTAGACGGGACTCTACGCCACTCAACATTTTGAACCTTATGATGAATATTCAAAATATCTATATTTATATTCGTATTTCTCCCTTGTTGACTTTCCAGTGAAATTACAAAACATTTTATAGAAACGTTCCATGATGACCGTCAATGCTTCAAAGTCTCATTTTACACCCAAAATGGATAAAAAGTTCCCTTTTTTATGGATTAGCTTATAGAAATTCAGTTTGCGACACAAAATCCGAATCGCTCGAAATGTTGATTAACATTGCTTAGCACGTGAAGGCGTCAGGAGCCGGTATATGACACTTATTGCCATTAGCTACTTAAAATTCGTTGAAAGCACGTTAAGTGTTCTTCTATCTAGAAACATAGACCTATCATGTTTTAAAATCGGTATCTATTTAAAGCAAGACGTTTTAAATTTTCTAGAGCCAAGAAAGCCTTGCAAACACTGAAAGCAGGAAATAAAACGGCAGAACGAGAGATTGAGCTGAACTCGTCGAGGATGAAGAGAACCAACGTGTTGATAACCCTCGGCGCCTTTATTCTTTTGACTATGCTGATGGCCGAGAGTGACAGCATTGGAAATTTGACTCCATCAGGAAAAAGACAGTTGCCTGAAAAGGTTTGTATTCACGGAACAGCGGTATTTCAATGTTTAAGAACTCGAGAAAGGATCTGGTAATCAGGCGTGGAAAAGCGCTGGTGCCAATTCCTCGAGCGCCACAGTACCGAGGCCAAGGTGTTAAGAAAAGCTAACATGAATAGCAAATTAACTTGTAAACGTTCGAGGAATTACAGAGACTAAGAAAAAAAACGAAATTGTGAGCAATGAAGTCTTAAAAAGACGGTCAACTGCAACAAACTACTAACGTGTATTTTCAAAAGCACTTCGTCTTACAAACTTTTAGTATTTTGGATGCTTTTTGATTTACCTCTCATTTGCAAAAAAAAAAACATTTCCAATGTTCGCATGTTGACGTTAAAGTTTTGGTCGTTCTATTAATTTCAACAAACTGTTTTCTAGTCAAGAGATGAGATTATAACTATCATAGGCTACAACATAATAAAGAAATTTACACTTGGCTATATACCAGCAGAAACATTGCTTTTTTTTGTTTTGCAAATACTAAAATTCAGCACTGGATTGTAATTGGAAAATTGCGTAATGCAATGATATTTATGTTGCATTAGACTAAGAGTTTCCGGCGCATGCACAGAGTGTTAGAGTTGCTCTGCGTAACGATATTTCGTATCTGCGTGCTGCCATAATGCGCTGAACATGTCCAAGCAAATGCAACATTCTGAAGGAAATATCAATTCATTTTTTGGTCTGGCGCTACCCTACCGCCGCTCTCATCGTCGATGTGTCGTTTATAATCTTTGATCAAATTCCCCATAGTTAAACGAAGGACATGGGCCACTGAAAAGCATATTAAGGAAGCCAACCGAGGCAGAAGCGCCGTAAACCTATCATAAGGCTTAACAGGATTGGCTGTAAAAGACAATGGACCAATGATCCTAGACCTTGAAACAATAGAAGTGCGTGAAAAAGGGAGCGTTTCTCTTACTTAGTAAGATAGACTTATTAACAAATACAGGAGACTAGAAGGTGTTTGTTAAAAATAATGAAGCTATAGCGTTGGCGATGAGTCACCGATTTGCACAAACATTTTGAAAAAAGAAGTAAATTTAAAGCATCAGAAGTGTAAGCTTTAAACAGGACTCTACGCCACTCCATATTTTGAACCTTATGGTGACTTTAAAACTTTTTTCTATTCGTACTCATCTCTTGTTGAGTTTCCCAGTGAAGTCAGCTAACGTTTTATACAGAGACGTTCCGTAATGACAGCTTGTCAGCTTTAAGGCGTCCTTTTTTGAGCCCAAATAAAAAAAAAGAAAAAAAATGAAAGAAACAAATACAAATTGAGTTGCGACATAACATCCAAATAACTAGTACTCTTGATCAACATTGCGTAACACGCGCAGGTGTCTGGAGCTTTTCCACAAACTGTATATTACAGTTCTTGCAATTAGAAACTTCAAGTGCTTTGATGGTATGTTCAACGTTCTTTTATCTAGAAACACAGACCCGTCATGTTTTAGAAGAGGTATTAAGTTGAAACTAAGACGTTCAAATGTTTTAGAACCAAAAATAACAACTCTACATTTTTAACATAATGGTGTCCTAAAGGGTCTCTCTTCTCTATTGGCGCACTTGTTTCACCACGCGCCGTAATGACAGTATCATTTTCACTGTCCAAGTAAATAAAAGGTCTTTTTCACTCAAGAAATTCAGTTTTCGACAAGAAATAGATCGGAATTCGTCGAGGATGAAGAAGACACACGTGTTTATAGCCCTCGGCGCCCTTTTTATTTTAACCATGCTGATTGCGGAAAGTGAAAGCATTGGAAATTTGATTCCATCAGGAAAAAGACAGTTGCAGGAAAAGGTTTGTATTCATCAAACAGCACTGCAGTACTTTTAATAAGCAGAGTTGATTCTACCCAACATCTTTTGAGAACTCTATGAAAAACCTGGATAATTAGGCGTATAGGAGCGCTGGTGCCAAATCTTAGGTGTGCTACTGATATCACCAAAGCCAAGGTGTTAAGAAAACCTAAAATGCCTGCGCAATATAGAGACTAAAAAAGGAACGTTTGCCCGCTTGATCCTTTATACTAAAAGATCAGTCAAACAACAAATTGCAAGTGTTAAGTGTCCTGTTTTTAAAAGCCCTTCCTCAAACGAACTTTATTAGATTGGATGCTTTTTCATTTATCTGTAACCCAAAAAAACACTTCGAACGTTCGCAAATTACCTGTGGTTATGACTTCAAACCGATTATTGCTCTATTAATTTCATAGATCTTTAAAGTGAGACTTCCTTATAAAATTAACGCGATTTTTCCACGATATTATAAATATCACCATATTGCTAGTAGAAATCTGTGAAATGGAATAATATTTATGTTCCGTTAGAGAACGAGTTTCGAAAGCACCTAGAGTCACTATCTAAATTTAAATTTTTGTCACGTGCGTTATAAACATCTTCTAACAATTCTTCGCAACCTTCTGCAAAATACAACACTTTGGGATCGTTAACCAGAATGGTCAATTTGAGTTTGAGTTATTACGCCACTACGAAATTGCGACAGTCTGAAGAAAATTATCAATGCATTTTCTCGTCTAGTACCCTACCGTCGCTCTGACCATCGCCGTCGTCGTTTGTAATTGTTTATTTAAGGAGCATAGTCACGGTACTCTGAATTAAGCCCTGGTCAAACAGCTCGTGATAGTCGATGATAGTCGATGATAGTTGAGCGCGCGTTTCCGTTTGACCACCAACTATCACGAACTATCATTGACTACCATCAACTATCATTCAGTTTGAGCTTGTTCAAATTCTTCATGATAGTCGATGATAGTTTCTCGTTTGACCACGCGTATGATAGTTCATGATAGTTTTTCGGTCAGCTGTTTTGGTAATCACTGGCCTGATAGCGGTCAGAAAACATGCTGCCGCCCCCTTTCGTCGCGAAAAATTCATACTTTTACAAGTTTGACTTACGGGACGCCATTTAGTATTCACATTTACGCGGAAAGAGCTTGGAACTCGCTGCTCTCGTGACTTTGCTTGCGCGATCTTCTTTGGCCGTTTGACCATGTGAATGATAGTTGGTGATAGCTGATGATAGTTAGGGGAGAATCGACTGTCATCGGCTATCATGCGCCGTTTGACCAGGGCTTTATTTTGACCATCAACGAAATTACCGTTTGATTGGAGGAAACCTGAAAATAATACTTTACAAAGAAAGAAAAACACCAAAGAGTTATATAATAATAAACCATAAAGAATCAGGATGGTTAAGGATGGAGCAGATTGACACGGATTACAAACAACGAAATTGAAACACTTAGGCTAAACTTTTCAAACTCTATAGTTTAACACAGGACAACAGAGAGGCTGGTAGCACGCACCCATTATAAGGCTCAACAAGATTGGGTGGGAAAACAATAGAGCAGACAACAGGGGGCGAATCTGATTAAGCGTAGTTCACACTAACGACATAACGACATAAACACATAATGACATTATGTTTACAGTGTGAATATCGTGACATAAGGACATGACAGCAAGATAACAGCATGAGCATACATATCGATCTTTTACTTCCATGTCGTTTATCAGTCGTTATGTCGCTAGTGTTCTAAAGAGGTGCGTGGCTTCTGGAGGCCCCATGCACGAGGACATAATTTCTTAGTTTATGCAGTGTTCATTTATTCATAGAGAAACGACGTCCAAATTTTAATACATGGGGACACAAGTCTACACGCAGGAAACGTTTATGTTTTACCCATCTTTCCGCTATCGATCTGTCGTTCAATCTCACATTTCCACTGAAAAACGCCGGCTTGTAACACAACGAAGTCAACTCTAGTCTCGCTTTTGCCTCGCGAGACATGGATCTCGATCACACCACTGACCTTACAATACCTATAAAAAATTTCGGACGATTTCATTTTCGGCAAACAAAGTGTCTTAAAATAAAACGCTCCGAAATTTTAAGGTTCCGAAATATCAACAGGGCGGTATTTAACTCTTATGCATCTCCAAAGCTCTTACTTTTAGTTTTGGAAGGAACTGTAATTCAGAAACTGATTGAGATGCGTCACGGCTTGATAGAATTTGTGCCATTTTCTCGTCGGTGTTTCTATAAAAACAAGAGGAAGCAGATAAACTATTATTTTCAAAGGTGTTATTTAAGTCTAATTCGTGCTTTTTACAAAGTGATCGAAAGTTTTTTCCGAAATTTGTTCGAAATAAGGTATAAAATTGTCTTTGTTTTAAAGGACCGAAATGAATCATCTAAAA
>JAHPZR010000463.1:0-30000 GCA_019787425.1 Platygyra sinensis | reverse complement strand
AACCATTCTGTCACTTTTTGCCAGTTCTTTCCGTATTTGTTGCATGTTTTCCCGTGTTTTCGGCGGCTTGCATGTTTTCTCACTCCTGCCCCAAGCTTTCCCGCGCTTTTCATTCGGAATTCTTATTGGTTTGTGACATTTCACGACACAACTACTGACGTTTAATCTGGCTCAACGTTTATAGCAGTCTTACCTTTCCAACACCAGGCGGCCCAAACACATAACACTGGAACACAGAACGAGAAGTCTGTTTCTTCTGCAAATCAATAGCTTTACTTCGCGTAACTACGGGGACAAAACGAAAAAATATAACTATTAAAGCACTGCTTACCCGCACCAAAGAAACAGTCATATAATACCTGTATCATGGGCAACCTGGTGTGTGTTAAGTCTCTTTGCTTTTTTTTCATATATAATATTATAACTAATTTCTTTTATAATATTATAACTAATTTCTTTTATAATATTATAATTAAATTCTTTTAAAATATTATAATTAATTTCTTTTATCCCATTTATCAATCTCTAATGCACTAATGCACTTCCATGTAACATTGTTCGTGAGTCCATAGAAGATTTGTTTTTTCCCAACAAAGATTATTGCTATTGCAGCTTGTAACAAAACATGTACAAATAAACAAATGTATAAATGAATGAAAATTAAACAAACACACATAGAAATAAATAGTTTAAATAACTACAAATATGCAAACATAAATACACAAAAAGAAGTCTGAAGAGGAAACAACGTGCTCAAAGAAGTCAACAAGGGGATAAATAAAAGCAAAGAAACAAAACAGACAGAATACAGCAAAACAAAATTGAAAAAAAAAGTCACAATAGGTTTTTGTAGTTCTATGTTCGGCGACGCCTGTTAATCACGAGTGGCATTGTAGCGGTTAAGCGATTTACAAGAAAAAAATTAAAAAGCGAATTACTTTGAACTATACTTTACAAAAATTAGGATAAATGCTTAGTTTTATAAACGGTTAAAAATACTAACAGAAAAACCAGATTAAACTGACAGTTACTGTTACATTGTAAATTAGAAAGTTGAACAGTTTTTGTATGAAGTGAAAAAAATTATCACTAGTTAAACATTTCCACGAGTTGTGTTTAGTACCCAGTTTAGAGTCTGGTGGAGCCCAGCGAGAGTAAGAGGACGATAAAAGACGAAACTTTTTTCGCATCTGAATGAGACGAGACACAGACGAAACCAAGGTGAAAGGCAAAGGAGAACAGACTAGAAGAGAAGTCAAGCAAAAAGAAAGGAAACAACACAGTCAGTAGAAATCGGCACATTTAACAAGTGGTCTACAAGTATTTTTATCGAATTTTACTGTTGGTAACAATGGAGTTACAGAAACCTCAATGGCGTCTTGTAGCTCAAAATGACAACGTCCAGTCAAAAAAAAGCAATTACAAAATCAAAACTGGTCATTTGCTGCAAAACGTGGAATTTCGTGTACCACGACGTATGTGCATAACGCACGTGCAAAACCATCGACATTTTACTAAGCGACTTTCTCGCACTTGTAGCCATGGAGGTTCCCTTAACTCTCTCGTCTCTTGAGCGCAACACAATTAGTATTTACACTAGGCAGAGGCGACGTGGCCAATGGGGCACTGGATTTGTAATTTGGAGGTTCCACGTTCAAATCCTTCTCCCTGCCACTAGATGGATTACTGCTTTGCAAATAGCTAAATGGTAAGTCTCGTGCCGGTTGAGAATTTTAACAAGTTTCTGTTCAATTTACAGTAATTGTAGCTCTTTAACATTTTTCAGTCACGCACACAGAAAAGTCAAAGTTACCGCAATGTATTCTTTATTTTATATTTTGCCAAGTATTTACAACAGTACAGTGTGCTATTAATATCTCCTATAAAGGACACAAAAAGTAAGTTTCAGAAAAATAGGGGACCTTCATGCAAACTAAATAATTACTTTAAACAAAACTGAATCAGTAGAACTTAGCAAAAAAGCTTAAGGTTATGGTTAGGGATTATGTTGTATGATAAGAAGTGCATTCTATCACCAATTATAAACACTTCACATGCGCTCGACTTAAATAAAGTTTCTTGTTCAAGAATTATTTTAACTTTATTTACCACCTTACAAAGCAAATTTAATTTAACATGTTATCATTTCAGTTTACACTCAGCACTTGTTTGATTATGATAGGTAAAATTACGGAAAGCCAACAGAATGATGCCAGAAAGTGGCCTGGTTAGAGCAGCTGCATAAAACTGAGAGCAAGCTCTCTTGGGGTTGGGGGGAAGGGAAGAAAAATCAAGAAAAACACATTCAACTATACATAATTTTACAACCTTTTAACACCTTACAATGTACCTATGAACTTGGAATGCAAATGAATTCCTGCCTATTGCTTAGAACTCACCGCTAAAACTGCTTTAATTAAACTTTTTACGGCCAGTAAAGTTAAACAAGCAGAAATCTGCGTAGGTTCTCAGGAACATATAAGTCATTCAATATACTCCTAATAAGCAGTGTCATCCTTTCATATTGTACATTTTTAAGACCATTGGTATCTTTGCTATCACATAACTGCCACGTAAATGCAAACAAAAACAACAACAATACCTGTTTACCTGTTATTGCAGTCGAAAGTGGTGTTTCATTTTCCTGATGAATGTAACCAAACATTGCTAAATATGCTAACATCCTTGTGTAATCCAGGAATGTTGTTAATCTAAAGAAAGTTACAAATTTTATATTTAACCCTCAAAGTATTTTACAATAGAGATTTTCTTGCCTAACATGAAGTTCATTAACATTTTAGGATAGTAACATGACTTGGGTTAGCACGTGAGGGAACAACACTGACTTTATTTTATTCTTCAAATCATTACCTGTTGACTGCTTTTCAGTATAGTTTTAAGCTAATGGCAAGGCAACCAAACCAGTCTACTGCATCCCTTCATTGTACATTAATTTGGCAAACAGTTAACATTTAGCAAGTCCCCTGGCCAGGAGGGGCCTAAAACTGAATTACAGTGGAACCTAACAAATGTATGGATTGCCGGACACTTGTCCGGAAATCCATACATTTCTTTGCAAATTTTGAAGTTTTCAAATGGCTGTATCTTGTTCAATATTGGCCCAATTAACACGAAACTTAAGGATTTTGTAAAGCTTGGTGTGTTCTTTCTGAATATATGGGTCTTGTGTTGTTAATCCCGTAATACACGGACTCATACCCAGGCCCCCACCGTATGAAATCAGGCAATGGTCTCTGCTTTTGTCTAGCTCCTGTTTTACAGATTTGATATTGTTACGTACAGTTTATACTCTAAAATAAGCATTTTTTTAAGAAAAGAAATGTTGCATCCCCCCTCCAAAAAAACAGGTATCATGGTACACCCCTACCTCCCCATGACAGCCAGCTCTAAGTCTACAATGGCCAAGCTCATTTGTCCCCAAGGTGACCGATGTGGAGAGGTTCACCTGTAAAACTAACCATAAAAAATTTATGTCCACTGTAAAACTTACGTCCACTGAGCTAGAAATCCTTGAAGAGTTATCCATCCATTGCTGGTAGTCTCAACAGAACTGATGACATCTTCACCCCATGGCATTGTGGGAGAAATAGCAAACAACTCCTGAAACAGACAGATTTACGATTATTTTTAATAGAACTTTTTACTGATACAGGGGCCATCTTGCATTTCATTGTTTCAAAAAGCTATTATGAGGTACTCGGGGAGCAAATTAGTATGCTTTACCACTAGCTATTTGAAACAATGGACTTCAAAATGGCTGCCATATCAGTAAAAAGGTCAATTTTTGAACAGATTTCTCATGTGTGAGGATTGATATGCTGATGGATACGAAAACCAACCTCAAGTTCTTCTGGGCTCAGTGCTTCATCTTCATCCTAATAAAAAAAGAAAAAAAGTAAATAAAGATGTTCAAGCAGTCACGGCACTGATACTCCTCATTTCATTGCAGGGTTCGGACTTACATGTAACGCTTGCAAACCTGCAAAATGTGAGTGATTTTGATAGGCTGCGACTGAGAAAAATATCCACTAGCAAATGTTTGCGAGTTAGAATCATCCATGTCTCCCAAACATTTAGAAAGAATTTGCTAGTGGTCTCACCAGTTTGCTAGTGGAAATAAACTTACTAGTCAAACTTTGCAAGTGGACTGAAAAGTTAACTTTGGGCCCTGCATTGTGTTCTTTGGTGAGACTCTCAGACATATAATCACAACCCAATGTGAGATAATCCTGTTTGCAGTCAATGATCTACGCACCTTGTCATGCCTGTTGAACAGGTCAATAAGAAACTGATATCCTGCGTCTGATAATTCTGCTGTCTGGTCTGTTCCCATGTCGATCCTATAAAAATAAATTTGTTCAGACAGGTGTTGAATGCAAAATGTGTTTGCGCCAGGAAAGTGTTTCTATTCTTGGCTTAAACATGATGTCATCATTTTCTAAAATCCAAAACTCAAGAGCCACCAAAGTTTTTATCCTCATCAGGCATAAAAGAGGGGTTAACCTTATATGTGTTTACAACTTTTCAGCTCAGTAGCTTGCTTAGTCTCAAAACCAGTGCATTTTGAATTTCAGAGTTATGGCGGTGCATGACAGAAAGCTACCAATGCGTTTGTCAAAAAATATATTTCTTATCTCATAATTTTTAGCATATTCAGAAGTCAAAGTATTAGGAAAATTGCTTATACATGTAAATGCTTGTTTCTTCAGTACAGATAATCAGTCACCTAGATACTTAACACTTTGCGGCCCAATGGCTGATATATCGGCCACAACAAGTAAAAGCAGATTTTGGCTCAGCGGAGTCTCCAGTTTTAGTCCCGAGACCTCTCTAGGCTAAAAAAACTCACTTGCCATCTTGGATGCTTTTAGTTTCGTAGTTTCGGACAATTTTAGGTTGCTGTGGTGAGATCTTTTTACTTTCTTCGATTGTTGAATTTCCCAGGAAGTTTTAAAGGTCATTTAATCATGAGAAGCGCTAATCGGCCGAATTATTGTACTTTTTGAACGATAACTTCAATATCCCCAACAATAGCTTTACGTAAATAGTGTGAAATAAATGAACCTTGAACCTTGAACCTTGAACCTAGAGTGAATTCTGACATCAAAGGACTTGATGAAGAACATTTTGACAAAGAAATGATCTGCTCCCTGCCATGGCCATCTCTGAAGATGAAGATGACGGAGAAGTAGACCTAGCCACTCTTGATATCGAAGAAAATGGTGATCAGAACACAGGAAATTTTTCTAATGTGTACATAACAATTTTTTGTACTCTAGACTAGTAATTTTGTATCGCATGGCAACTTTCTGGTTTTGCTGGGTTGCATGCCATGTCACGTCACATGACAAAATGCTAAATTCTAAGGGTTTGAAATTTTAAAAGCAACTAAATTTGGTATTAAATTGCTCAGTAGGCATTTGGCTTCATTTTGGACTACCATCCTTAATTTTCCTAATAATACCATAGGGTTGTAAAGCCATGGAAAGAAAATTACTACATATTTGTGTGACTTTGCTTATCCATTTTGACATATGAGGACAGGTGTCAATCAACATCAAACATTTTTCTGAACACTGCAATGTTATAATGATGTTTCTGTCAAAGTTTGGTAATCATAGCTTTAAATCTAAATATTTTGCAGTTTTTAGTTATTTTAGCATTGGAAAACCTGATTTATTCCAAAATAAATTTGGGCTGTAGAGGGTTAAAGTAAGTTTTAGATAATTACACTATTTTCCGGCCTCCATGTTGGTGTACCATGGAGGTACACCAACATGGCAGCTCCATACAGGGCTCTGTAAATTTGTGCAAAATATTTCAACGAATATCTGAGGTTTAGGAAACTGCAAAGACTTGGAGAGTTGTCTTCTTTGTCAATCTCCTATAGCATCACAATTTCTAGACTTAATCCACTGATTAGTTTTTGAATTTTTTTATTGGGTGACAGTGCAAGCCAAGAATATGCTTTGGACCTGTCAACTTACGCTGGACATAAATATTCAGCCCTGAGCTTAAGATCGTCTCCATATCCAAACTTTCTCAGGACAGTCCATGTTGTCTCATGTCTTCCTCTATGGATGAACAGTGCATGTAGAAATAAGAAACCTGGACAAAAGAAACAGAGAAAAACAGGAACAAATGAAGGTATCAAAAACAAATTGATTATCTGCACTACCGGTAATTTGCTACTGTCAAGCATTTACCCTCATCCCGACTAATCTGTTAACACTACTTGTTATCCTAAGTACAGTCAGGGATCAAAGTAGAGAGTTAACTTGTATCATTTGATAACAAATATATAAGTGGTCCATACTTAAGGGGGGAGAAACTTAACTATATATATATAAAAGCACTTATCGATCTATAATTTTCGAGATATTGTACATTTCTTCAAATGCATACTGCAAGTTGTAGATAATGCTGTGTTTTGTCAAAATGTATTGTTATATTTTGAAAACGATCCACTCAGGCCGAGTTTTTAGACGTTTTCTATTGTGGTCACATGACATACCAAATATGGGCGTGGTTCGAAACATTTAAAGGAAACGTGAATCAAGCAAACATGGTGAACTTTGATGCCCACTGGACTTCAGGATCCAAAAAATGGAGGTTTTGAGATTTCCTTAGCAACAGAGTCGTAGTTAAGTTTCTCCCCCTTAAAAAGACACCAAAACGTCATGCCGTTAAAAAAAATTATACTTCCAAGGACATTGTGTGCTTAGGGTTTCCTATAAGTTGCCTAGCTCCTATACAGCTTTCTCCCAGGCCTTCATGTTCAATAGTCCAGTTTCAAATTCGCCATGACCACTGAATAAAAGCACTGACAACGCATTTGTACAGGGTTAGCCTCGACCTGAAAAAATATTCATTAGTACCGGCGGGAAGGTGCCACAAATTTGAATGTTGAACAATACACAGAGCTGTAAACTGGTCATCTTCTCGCTGGAATTTGTGAATATTTTACTTTAGGTCAAGGCTAACCCTGTGCAAATGCGTTGTCAGTGCTTTTATTCAGCGGCCATAGCGAATTCGAAACTGGACTATTGATTTTAGTGACATGCGCGGCAAAATATTGAGGCTTAGGAATTAGACAATGGCCGAAGCACTATTGCATTACCTTGTAATGTGAGTCCACCATTACGCAATCCACCCTCAACATTTTTTCTTACAACATTCTTAACATCCTGTAACCCTTGACCTTGTAAAGGGGTGTTGAAGCATCGGTTCTGATGGAGAAAGAAAATTTCAATCAATGAAGAGTACATAGTAGCACAAGCTAACCAATTAAAGACTAAGCTGGCTAATTAATTAATTGGTCTTAGACTTACATGTACGCATGATTAAGCAGTCACATGCTCAAAATTCACCACCAACACTCAATTGCAGCAAATTTGCTCAAACCTCAGGGACCTTCATGCAGTTCTGATGAGGGCATACTCTTCATTGTTGCTGCTTTGAGTACAAAATAATATCTTGTGATAAAATTTACAATTTGCATTTTCCAACCTGTGTTTGATGGTGATTTGTGCTAGTCTGACATTATAATAAGTAATAATTTGCATTCTGTACTGTCTGGTATATTAAAGGGCCCTAGTCAGCCACACCTTTGTTTTTGTTTACATGTGAGAATTTGGCTTTTATATTTTATTTGGGGCCTGTCAAAATGAAGAAAAATCACTGTGAAACTACTCAAGATAATTAAACATACCTTCAGGAACACAGCTTACAGTAAAACAATAAGAATTCACTTCACCATGCTACATCAATAATTTTGATGTCATCGAAAATGGCAGAGGCAATATGCAATGCAAATTTGATAATAATAGGATGATGTCAACTCACTTGAAACTCATTTAGTTCTTTATCATTCAATAAGCCATCATTGTCTGTGTCTGATATCTGGAAATATGTATAATATAATAATATTTGTTATGTTAAGAAAGGAAAAAAAGTTATAAATTTTACTGAATTAAAGAATTTACAAAATCTGCTGGTGAGATACCTTAAATATTCTTGTAAGTGCAGCCTTGCATAATGGCTTCAACTGAAATATCAAATACACCGCAAGACATCAAACATTTACAAGTTAACATTAATTTGTTACTATCACGATAATAAAGGTTTTAAAAAATCACCATTATGATACATGTACAATAATGTTCCCAGTTGACTCTTAAATTCTGAAGATTGCTAACAGAAGAATTCGAAAGATTAAACATTGAATGTGAAAACTAATCAAACAAACCTCTTTACTTTCAGCAGAATACAGAGGAGCTGTAGGGTGAAGAACTGCCTTCTGTGCATAATAAAACATCTCAGATATATTTTTCAAGTCCTTTGCTGAGCACTAAGAGGTCAAAACCAAGGAATGTTACATTTGAATATAATTGATGAAATTTAATGTACTGGTATTCGTTAAATAAACTGCTCAAACTATCAATAATTGAATGGCTTGGTGCAAGACAGGCGTAAGTGACGTTTTCGGGTAAAAATTTTTTGCCTTCAGAAGTGCCTGAATTTTTGCATGTGCTTTTCAATTAAGTAGTAAAACATTCCCTTGTATTTTTTTCGGCTGGTTTGCACTTTGCTTCTGAGAAAAACGAGGTCAAAATATTGAGGCATGCACAATGAACGCATTACAAAGCGGAACAAGAGCACTTCAGCCAAAAAAAAGATACAGGAGAATGTTTTTCTACTTAATTGAAAAGCACATCCAAAAATTCAGGCACTTTTGAAGGAAAAAAAAATTTTACCCGAAAAAAGTCACTTACGCCTGTCTTGCACCAAGCCATTCAATTCATCAAGTTAGAACAAAGGGAATCATGACTGTGATACCCGATATTAATTGGCATAGATTTTGACAATTTTACTTCTCCATTTACTCCTTAGTTTTTATTTTGATTGAGAAGAAATACATGTATCGACACTTGAGACAGTGTTTCATCTGCTATCCAAGCACTTCAAATTTTGTCAAAAATACCCCCACTACAGTCATGTCATATTTTTCAACTATCTTTTTGGTGTGTCTGGATAACCCAATGATCTCTCATGTTTGATATTACTCTACAGATACAAGTAAACTGGTAATATTTTAAAGGTACTTTTTAATCAGTTCAGAAAAACTTTAAGGTCCTACATGTATTTGCAACTGTTAAGTGCACAGTTTGAATTTTTTACGACCATACAGTGTAATAAAAACATGTGGAAAAGTATGACCTAATAGCCTCACATAACAAAGCTGCATTACATGTATACACATTTTTTTAAAACAGGTTTAACCTAAGTGAATGCATCTTAGCTCTAATTATACAGCATCCAATGAATAGATGTAGGCTGTCAAAATAGTATAAAATATAAAGTTATGATCTGATCTGGAAGCCTTTTGACACCTCCCATTTCGGAGCATTAAGGCCACAGATGAGTCACTTCCAATACTCCTCTTGTCCCTGCCCAAGTGTTCACACTTCTTGGGTCCCTACATAGCCTTAAGATGGATGGTGCATTAATATTTAACATAAATTAAAGTGCACCTAACCCCCCCCCCCCCCCAATTTTTTTTGCTAAATCGAATCTACTTGTTATTGGAAGCATTTGGGCGCAAACATTTTTGAATTTGCTTGAATCCTCGATTTTCTATGCCCTATCAAAGTCGCGCTTGAAGTGTTGCACGACCGAGTTTTAGGGAGTCTGGGGCGGCGGTTGCTGATGACGTCTACCCAGGAACCAAACACAATGGCGCCTCAGTCAGCTCTCTCTATTTGCTCGAGAAAATGGAAAGCAAAATTAATCTTTCCAATATATCTTGGGACTAAAACGTCTGAATTTTGTTTAAGAATCATTTCTTTTTCATCACTGGAGTCAGAGTTAAGTTTCGTTCGACAACCGTGTGAAATCACTGCTTGGAGCTTTGAGAGCACTCTACAATATTTCAAGCGACGACGGGGAAGACCTCTTTACGGACTAGCTGCTGTATATTAGGAATGGAAAGCTAGATACGAAGTGCAGGAGGAGGAAAACGAAAAGCAGGAAAGAAAACTCAGGACTGCTTTGGATGGTAAAATTCATTGCCTAAGCACAAGGTTCCACGAGCTACAGTTGTCGTTAGCGAGAATGTATTTTGTCAAGGTATGGTTACTCTATTAAATCACAGTTTGTATTTACTTTCTGGAATGCTTCATGTTTATCGTGTTGCAGTTTTCGAGACATGATGACCTCCAAAACACTGGCATCGATCCGATCTGGCGATTGGAAAATCGTAGAATTGTTTGGAACTTTATTTTTGAAGCTGCGGGAAGGAAAGCGGAAGGTAGCATTTCATATAATTACAGATTTCACATTGTTACACGTTTTAAGTCTTAACTACAAATAAGCGATGTAATTTTTCTCAATGCTTGCAGTGAAATTCGTCAGATAAGCGAACAGGATGTGCTCCCTAAGCGGTCTGCAGATATATATACCTGCCAACTCTCACGCCTTAGGCGTGAGTCTCACGCCTGCGGGTTTGAAAACTCACGAGTCTCACGCCTGCGGGCCCAATTTCTCACGCCTGAAAAATGAAAAATGTGAGTTGTTGCCGTCTTGCTTGACACAATTCCAAAAATATGTTAACTCAGACGCATGTAAGGAACGAAATCCATGTGTAAAATGAATAAATGACCGATTACCTTACCTCCGCGATCTCCGATTTTGAAGTGAAAAAGCACTGGGAGCGAACTATAGCGCTAATGTTATCAACTAACGTCGGTCCTTGAGGCTAAGCGTTTTCTCGATAACTTCAACTTCGGTAGACTTCGGACGTCTTCGGAAGACTTCGGACGTCTCCGGAAAGACTTCGGACTTCTTCGGGAATCTTCGGAAAATGATCGTGTAACTGAACAGGATTGGTTCTTTTAAAACAAGGCTAACCGCCAGTGAACGGAAGTGGCCTGTCGTTGAGCAGACGTTCGTGGGGAGGAACGCGTGACAAGCCTAAGAAACATCTGCGTGGAGGCTAGGAAATGAGAGGACGGAGATATTCGATCTTCCTGGGTAGACGTCACACCAGCTGCTGGACCCATTCCCCTAGACTCGGTCCGTGCCAACAATATGGCGGTTGTTTTTGAAGCTATTTTCGAGATTTCGTCGGCGCACAGAAAAATCGAGGATTTATCCTAATCAAAATTTTTTATCACAGAAGTATTTAAATAAACAAGTAGATTCGTTTTAGGGAGAAAAAAATTTGGGGTTAGGTGCACTTTAAATATGTTTTCTGTCTGTTGAACAGAACATTCTTATGAGAGGTTAATACAAGCAATTACAGTACAGATCCAGATATCATTTAAGTTGCAGCCCATCAGTACAACTTAGTATTAAAATACAAGTTTGGAGGAGCTATATGTTTCCTTATGTCTTTCACTCTCTAGCTATCTTTTAATCACTCTTTTGAACGTCCAACGATTGACGATAAGATCACATTTTAAACCGAGCGACGGTTAAACTCCACTTACTTGAATAATAATTAATAGCTTAAATACCCTAGCGGTTCACACATTCTGCATGCATTCATATCTTAATTATTCAGAGTAGCTCACACACTCTGCACGCATCTAGTATTACAACACTATACCTGAAACAAACCTTTACACAATGCTCACCTCTACACATGTTTCCACCTCAGTGTAATCATTCATTATTGGTAAAACAGTCTAAATAGACATAGACAAGGCATTATTAATAATTTCAAAACATAAATCTTTGAAGTACCAGACCAGTAGATGTCCTTTAAATGGCTTCTGAGATTTTATTCAGTTATTTTAGAATAGATATTCTGATTTACCTTATTGTGGTGAGTCTCAAATAAATTTCAGGGCTCAAAACGAAATATACATTAATTTAATTTGTCAAGACAAAAAATAAACATTTCATTATTTTAATGCAGAGTTTACTAAGAGAAAGTCCTCTGGATACAATGTACATCCATAGGCCATGTTCTCTAAATTATTTACAAATATTCACAGAATCATACACTCAGTCAGATAGTCTAGTTGAAATTATTTGATTCACCACTGAAAGGCATGAAAACCTGCAACTTCACCCTCATTTTACAGGTCGGATTGTATTACTTAAGTTTAAAGATATCAAAAAGTATAGTTCCCAGTTTACTTACATCCATTGTACTTCCATCCATGAGATCAGACTAAGAAAAAAAACAGAAAGAATTATTAACAAAAAACTTGCAACGATTGATCCTATGGTTATACTGTTGGCACTTTCAGTCTTTTGATGATCAGAAAAGAAGTACAAGAACCTACATTTGTTTTTATCTATTATAAAATGCAAACTTAGTAGATGCAGAAACATTGTTTTTCTTCTACATTCGCCACAATAAATATCTTATAACACATGCTCCTGTCAGGTTTTACTTATAGTGGTTAAAAGGAAACAAGTGAATTTGTGATCAATAATCCAAGTTAAAATTCAAAGTGACGTTACCATGCAAAAGGTGAATTGATTAACATGACACAAGCGCAGGACCAAAAAAAATGACTAATGATGCTGATTCTAGCAGGATGCCTGTCACATAGTAGGTTTGATTTCTGCTGCTCTCTCATGTCTGGTCTACCGTTCTACCGGAGAAGAACGGCTCAACGTGTGAGCAGCAAAGCATATCTGTGATGTCTACTTGCAATTCAAGGGAGGCTCCTGGTCATCAGAAAAGCCATCTGATTACAACTCAGGTTGTAATCAGATGACATTTACAGCGATCAGGACTGCCCAACATGACACCTAAAGCTCAAAACATTCGCACATTTTCCATTCTGTTTTTAAAGATTTTGTTCAATTCTTCCGACCTTTTTAGTTTCACATTACTGCTGCAGAAGGGCACTACATGCATGGACATCGTGTTCAAAGGAACAGTGCTGTTCAACTGACAGTGGTGTTAGCAAACTGGTCAAAGGTCACATGTTGGTCTGCATAGTTTTGTTGTTATGTTGACACCCTGTAATTTGCCATGTAAGTTTTGCAAATTAGGTTTTGTTTACCCATGCTTTAGCTCGATCTAAAAATTTATTAATTTTGCCTGTTTTCACCAGAGTCTGGAATCACTATCCTAAAGGAAAGGTAATCCATCTATTTGACTTACTATTTTGTCTCTCAAGCTCACTTTTAGATAGATAGATAGATAGATAGATAGATAGATAGATAGATGGCCTTTATTTTAAAACGATAAGTATTAAAGCTACATGAGCTTGTGGGGTCGTTTATCCCTCTCTTTTATTCTGACGTTCTAAAGAATCAAATTTTCCCTATCCTCTTGGCTGATGAAGGTATACATCTTGAACATTGACCAACTTTCCTAGTCTTTCTCATTGCGAGTGTTTAAACTTTCGATCTTAAATGTCTCTAATTAGTTCTCTCCCAGGTTTATCAATTTCACATTGTCCACCATCCAGGACCACCATCGAACTGATGAGATTTATGCCCAACAAAAAATCTGCAGGCAGTTATCTGATTGGCTAAAACTAAAAAAGAATTCACGTGTGTCCAGCTGTGGCTTATAATTAGGGGGAGATGTGCAGGCTCCATTACTGAACAGCAGCTTGTAAGTGTAATTGAGCCTAGTCATACATGAACTCAGTATTAAAAATGACCTTGCTCTTCATGAGATCTCATGGCTCAGTGACTGCTCACCCTTCCAGTGTTAGGGAGGTCACAGGTTCGTTTCCTGTTGGGGACTCAGTAGGGTCTGTCGGAATCTTATGCTTGAAAATAGAGTATAAGTTATACTTTCCGGCGCCACCTGTGAAACCAGGGTATTATGCTCAAAATTATGCTAGGCTCGAGGTATAATGCTAAAATCATACCGGATTAAAATGACACTTTCACCCCACCCCCCATAGGCCCGTACCTATTAATAAACATTCCTAGTCAGTTGGAAGCCTGGTATAAAGAGGTAACCAGGCCTTGGATTATACCAAAATGCACTGTGTACAAGTCTAAGGTATCAAGTTCCTAAAAATAAATTAAACTATTTGCAATTTTATCAATTTTGTACATTATAGACCAAGTTGCTGGCAAAATTTTCATACACTTCTCACAGTTTTCAGAAACAACGACATTATGCTGCAAAAATATTAGAATTATGCCAGCATTATGCCTGATGCTCCAGATATAGTATTGTGCCCAAAATTATGCTGGCATAATCTGACAGACCCTAGGACTCAGATTTTTTCTTTGTCCCATGCTCATCTCATGTTGATCAATTCCCGTGTCACATTTCATTACCAGGCTTAACATTCTGATGCTCATCTCATGTTGATCAATTCCCGTGTCACATTTCATTACCAGGCTTAACATTCTGATGAATTCACCACCTTTATTCACTTATTACTTCTCAAGTTACCTTGTTACCAACAATAATAACAGGTTTCAAAGTCTCTTCCTCTGCAGTCTGCCTTATGAGTGGTAACCAAAAAGATGTTATCTGTCGAACAGACCAAGTGAATATAATTTTAACTTTATCTGTGATCATGGTGAAAATACACGATGTGGAGTGCAATTAAAGCAGGGTCTTAGATGTATTATAATATCAACTTGTATTTTGTTTATAAATTCTGGAAGGTCTCTGAAGAGTCTGAGCTCAGCCTTGATGAAACAGTGTGTCAGACTTGCCAAGAACCATAATTTTTTTTCATGTCAAGTATTTGACAATTATAGTATTCTTAAAGATATAGTATAAATTACAATTTAGCCCATAAAAAGAAAGGCGATAAGTAAAAATTATTTCAAAAGCTACAAGTATGCAGGCTGGATAAAATTAGAAGTTACAAGGCAAAAAAAAAATATTAACTAAGTTAGTTTACGATCCGCCATATTGATAACTTTTTAACAACCTGAAGAGGACCAGTAAAACTGGTTGAAATGTCGGTTTTTAAAGACATTTAACCTTGGAAAATCCCGAAAACAATTCATAAATTTTAATTTTAGTTTACTTTAGTCTTAAAATGTTTTTATTAGTTAATAATTTAGTCCTCACTCCCCCATATTAACGAGATTATTTCACTGATAAGAAATCATAATATTCGTAATCAAAACATCATGAAAAGAAACAGTATTCACTTGCCTAACACTAAATTCAGTTTAACAAAATTCACAGGCAAACAAAAGCAATAAGTTGACGCACAACAAGGCACTGCAAGCAAGCAAGCAGCTGCTCAAATGATTTATCTAGCCATCATCATTGACACATACTCTTTCAAGAGATTCCTCCTCTGTAACGTCATATACAACACAAACTACATTTGCCTGTGGAGTCAAATCAAAAAGTCAACTCTAAGATTTATCTTTCAACAATACATTAATTTTTGTACCTTAAACACAGCAGCAAGCTAACATTCAAATATAATTATACCAAAATGTCAACTTCTGAGAGTACCCCTTTCTATATAAGAAGGAAAGTATTTAGTTACTCGGGTTTCACGGTCTGGACAATAGTCATATTTTGGGCTGTCAACAAACAGCCAAGAGCTAGTCGCAGTTACTTAGCCATCAAGGTTGACAAGCATCTGGACTGTTGAAGGACAGTGTCCTTTTAAAGGAAGTGTTTTTGGCCAGTTTACCATCATGAAGCGTCAACAAAGAAAGATATAATGGTACATATACCTTAAACACAACAACAAAACTCAACAAGTTTTACTAGTCAAGTTAATGGTGTTTTTCATGATTTGAAACATTACCTTTACAATCTCATCAATAAGCATGTCTTCAGACTGCTCCAATGCTGGTGATTTAAGCATCACATAAAAGTATTATGACTGCATTGTGATCATTTATTCTTTTTAAGATTCAACTGAACTAAATTTAAAAAAAAGTTTTTAACCAGTAGATTGACTAAACATTGCATGTAGTTAGTCACAGTAGTAATTTTGCTTGGACAGTTCTGTCCAAGGGGGATAGGTGCAATGAGGTTAACCCTAATATGCAAAGTGCCAACCTAGCTGTGAGACAAGGCCAGACCACAACACTGGCAACTACTAACAGTGTATATGCCTTACTCCTTTCGATAAGTGTGTGGGTTCTTTAATGTCCCTTGCTTACCATGTAATACTGAAGATGCACCTTGCTTACCATGTAATACTGAAGATGCAGGAGACAGGGCCTACGGTTTACAGTCCTCGTTGGGTGCATGCGCCCGTGATCCATGCCGCTAGCCATGTTAACCATTAAAAAAGAGTTGCATGGGTTCATATTTCCATGCATACATGTGATCCTGTTTCTATTATTATGGGGCTCCGCTTGGCGGCCCTTGAGCCGCCCGAGCTCCGTTATGAAAACTAGTGTGTAAGAACCTAGGTTTTCCAAGTTACACTGTAAGCACTACGGGTGCTTAATATATAGAAATGATGTTTACCGTGAAATTAGGCTACCTAGGTTTTTAATCAGGTTCTTAATTCATTTTTAACATGCAATCATGGGTGTGGCCTTTATATTAAATCATTCACTGTACGGTATTGTGCAGGGCTGTCATTAAGGCCATAACCCATAACACCTGGTACAGATGAGTATCCTTGATCAGCCCTTGATGTTACGGGTGAACTTGCCTGCTCCACTCACAAAGTAATAAGTTTGCCAAGTATGTAAGGACCAAGGCAATGGCTGGTTTTTGTTACCTTTTTTTGTATCGCATAACTTGAAAAACACTTTTTACTTTGTAAAAAAGCACCTGTATCGAGATCTTAGCCTAGAAAGGCTCTTATCTGAAAGGTGCTTGCCTGGGAAATTTTAGCTTGACAGGTTCTTAAGTTTTATGTTCTTGTACACTGGAAGAGACTATTAATAATATTTTGCTAACCACAATAATCCACAATGTGAGTGGGAACCTTCTCTGGAGTCACATCAGCTGGAATTGTTATTTCCTCAGCTCTAGTGGGGACCTGACAAAATAATGATAAAATTGTCTGTAAATTAACAGAGAAAATATTATTTTAACCCGCTGCCTCGCTAAATGGAAGGTGGGTGCCTGGGATATCCAAGGGCTTCCACTGTGGCCAGCCAGCCCCTAGATAGACTACCGCTCCCATGGCTGGCAAATCCCCGCAACCCAGCCATGAGCCCCCATTCCAGGCACCCGTCAACACTGATAGAATCAGTGGAAGGAAAGAAAAGAGGGAGGGGGGGGAGGGGGAACGCAGGCAAACCGTTGCTAACAAGCTAGCAGCGTGAGCTGCTCCAAGACAACCGCTAAAATTGCTAAAACAGCCCGAGAAAACGAGCAACACGAGCTGCTCACACTCTGCTAACGAAAATACTAACACGCACTGAAATGAAGCTGGAACCAACCATGTGAGCCTGCACTTGAACACGCGACCGCTGACCAGGAGGTTGCACGCTTAGCTCGTGGCGGTTAACTTTGTTAAATATAATTTAACTAAATTTAACCCGCTGCCTCGCTAAATGGAAGGTGGGTGCCTGGGATATCCAAGGGCTTCCACTGTGGCCAGCCAGCCCCTAGATAGACTACCGCTCCCATGGCTGGCAAATCCCCGCAACCCAGCCATGAGCCCCCATTCCATGCCGAAGGGACTCTTCGACCTAGCCGCAGGCCTAGGTCGGAGAGAAGGAAGGGCTCATGGCTGGGGGAAGCCATGGCCCTGAACTCGCCAAGGTCCCGAGGCACCCTAAGCCCCCCAAAAAAAAGGGGAGGGGAAAGATAAATAAAACACAAAAATACCTAAGACAGTTGGCTTGCCACACCTATGATGGTATCAACTGGCGTACGAATGTAGAGCTGGTAAGCATTGCTGGACCATCGGCCAAGGGTTTTGATAAGGTGATCTGGGATTCCCCGAGTAGCTGCTGAGGTGGCCGCACCAATGCGGAAGCTGTGACCTGAAAAACAGCCCGGAACTCCGGCAGAGGAAAAAATGGACCGAATGGAGCAGGCCAACCACTGGCGGCTTAGAGGTGTGCCATCTGCGAGACGAAAAAGAGGGCCTGGAGCGGGGCCACGAAGGTGCAAATATTGGACTAAAGCACGTACGGGGCAGAGGTCTTGCCCACCAGTACCGATGTAAACGAAGCAGCCTTGGCGAAAGGGGTCTGTCTTGGAGCATTTTATGAGGATCCTGAAGCTCTTAGGATTAGACAACGAGTCAGCTTGGATGTCGTTGACTGAGAGATGAATGGCTGGATCAAATGGGGCGTTGACGGTAAACTCGCCAGCTCGAAGGAAACCGAAGAACCCGATACAACAAGCGGCCCATAGCATTATATGGTTGTGGGAGGAGAAATCTAGTGAACGATGAATGACGCGCATCAAATCACTTGTGATGGGTTGACGCTTCGGTTGGTTTGATCCTTGATGGCGCTTGATGCCACGCAGAACGCGTCGCAGCTGGAGACAGCCCACGAGAGGGTCAGGCAGACCTTCATCAACGTGAAGAGATCTAACTGCTGACAGGTAAACCTTAATTGAAGAGTGGTGGAGAGTATCTGCGAGATGAGCGCAGAAACGTATGAGCGTTTCTTCACTGGCAGGAAGCACAGATCCAGATGGATGGAGGCGATTATCCTGAATGCAGAAGGTGATGAAACGACGCTGAGCTGATGAATAGCAATTCCGTGTCGATGGAGCAAGGCCATGAGTTAGGTAGAATTGACACTTGTCTGTCAGACAAGATCCAAGTCCAAGAGGAGCTGCCGAGGGATCTGGGTCTGATGGAGTGCGGCGTGAGGGGCCAACTGACGGAAACGCTGAAACTGAAAACGAGAAAGCGCATCAGCGATGGGGTTACACTTTCCCCTGACTGAGGAGGCTGTGAAGGAGAAGGAGTGATGTGCCGCTAGAAGACAGAGGTAACGAACCAAAACCATTATGCCGGGGGCCCTCGAGGTGCCTGACCGCAGGATTGCCACCACTGAGCTGTTGTCGGATCTGAAGTTAACCCTCTTAGATGTCCATAGAGGACCCCATACGTAAGCTGCAACCACAATAGGAAAAAGTTCCTTGTACTCAATGGACTGGGAGACCTGCGAGGCTAGCCAGGAGCCTGAGAACCACTGGCGTTGGAACAAGGCCCCATAGCCTAGAGCCCCTGAAGCATCTGACGAGACCTCAAAATCCGGCAAGGGGGCCCACTGGGGATACTGAAGAAAACTGCAGCCGTTCCAAGAGCGAAAGAGTTCTCGCCACCAAGTGAGGTCGAGAAAGAACTCCCGGTTGAGGCGAATTGGATGATCCTCACGACGGAAAGCACACAAAAGGTTAATCATGCGGCGTAAGAAGGAGCGACCTTGAGGAACCACCTTGCAGGCGTGCTGGAGATGACCAATTAGCGACTCGAGGTCCTTCCGTTTACATGAACGCTTGTGAGACCATTGATCTAACAGAGCAGTGGTATTGTCAAACTTGTCTTTCGGAAGACGAGCCTGTAGGAGTACGGAATCTAGTTCAATCCCCAGGACAGTCATACACGTACAAGGGCCTTCGAATTTTTCTGGGTGGAGGGGGATGCCAAGCTGAGAAAAACAATGGATGGAGTTATCCAGATTGCGTTGACAAGCAAGAGAGCCAGGTGGGCCAAGGGTATGAAAGTCATCTAAATAGTGCATCAGGAAGGAAACGTTGTAATTCTGTTTTGCGATCCATTCAACCAGGTCAGCAATACAAGTGAAAATGTAAGGAGCGGACCTGACGCCAAAAGGAAGGACCATGTCCACGTAATAAGCCCCTTGCCATTTCATGCCCAATAGTGGGCGATCCTCTGGGTGGATTGGTACAATGCGGTAAGCGCTCTGAATATCGAATTTAGCCATCAGGGTGCCCCGACCCAGCTGCATAATGCCTGCCATGATGTCGTCCACCTTCATGTACTGGAGGGAGTAATCCTCGCTGGCAATTCCATCATTGACGCTGTGACCCGATGGGCTGGACAAGTCCAGGATAAGGCGCCATTTACCTGGCTGATTGTGTTTGGGGATGGCACCAAAGCGACTGACATGAAGACTCTGGAAAGGGGGCCGAAGAAAGGGGCCTGCCACCCTGCCCAATTGTACTTCGGTATGGAGGTAATTATCTATGACCTGGGGGTTCGCGACAGCTGAAGCCATGTTTCCTGAAGCTGACTTAAGGGAAATCTTGTGGTTGAAGCCGAGGTGAAAACCGTGACGTAGACCCTGGATGACATAGGCGGCTTTGTCTGGGTGTGGATAGTTGCGAAGTTCGTACTGCAGTCTGTCCACCACAATGGGGGAAAGCTGTGACACTGGTTTTAAGGGGCATGCTGCTGGGAGAGTGGAGGTGGTGTCCTCAGAAGACGATGAGACAGGTTGAAGGCCAGCGTGTTGAGAAACTGGAGCTGGAGAAGAATGCCACTGTAAAGGGCAAATGTTAATCGACGGTGATGAATCAAAGCTATGTACAGGATTGGCTGGGCTCTGAGGGTCTGCGGTACCCTGATGAGAAACTAGAACACAGGTAGAATGCAACTGTGATGGACCAACATAAATCAACGAAGAAGAATCAAAGCTTTGTACAGGATTGGCCAGGCTGGGGGAGTCTGTGGTAGCGTGTAAAGAAACTGGAACTTGAGGAGAACGCAACTGTAACGGGCGAACATTGATCCACGGAGACAGAACAGGGCTATTTACAAGATGAGCTGTGCTCAGAGAGTCAGCGGTAGCGGCGGCCCTCCTTTTGCCGGTTGGGGGAGCGGGACCGAGCTCTGCGTGGGGGGCGGTGTGGGCAGTGGGTACTTCGATGGTCTCCATCGCACGATTCGCAGGCATGACGAAACCGGCAACGGCCAAAGGGCCAGCTACAACGCCCATCATTCCATGAGTGGCAGTATTGTGTGGCGCTTGAGTTGCCAGTGGCAGCAGGTGCCCCGGAAGACGGTGAAGCTAGCAATGGCGCAGGATCCGGTGGAGATGTTGAAGCGGAGGGAGATCTTGTGTGGAAATTGTAAAGATCAGCATTCATGCGAGACCAATCCGTGGAACCTGAGGCCGCTGCTTCCTTCCTGTACGCTATGTCGTAATTGAGCCAAGACCTGTCACGGAAACGCTTAGCAGTTTGGATGATCAGCAACTTGTATTTATGAAGGTCAAGCCAGCGGGAAGGAAACGAGTTGCAAAGCACCAAGCAAAAGATTGAGAAAGCCTCTACCCAGGTAACAATGTCCGTTATTTCCACAACGCGCTTCTTCTTCTCCACTAATAACTTTCCCTCCAAGTAAGCCTGCGGTTGCGTGTCCTGGGCTTTGATGTTGTCTGACAAAAGGTCAGCCAGTTCGATAAACTGTCCTCCTGTGATTTTTACCACCAACTTATGAGGGATGGGAGAATACCCCGGGCCAACAGGAAAATCCGATCCGAGAGTGGGCGGCGTCGAAGAAAACGTTGTGGCGCCAAGAGAACCCCCCAACGATAATGGCGGGAAAGTGGAAGATGTGACGGGGGATAGCGAGGACACCACGGCAGGTGAACTTAGGGTGCTGTATGTAGGAATAAACGAAGGAACTACTTGTCCAAACGTACCTGACTGAGGAAGAGACTGGCCCGGAACAGTGGCGGGCGGAACAACGGCGGGCGAAGCTGGAGGCGCCAATGGAACCGAACTGGAGGACGTGTTTTGCACCGCGTGCTCCCGAAGAGATGACAGCAGCGCCGGTAAGGAGTCGGCCAAAGCCTGTGAAATCGCCAGAGAAAGGGCATTGTTATCCGGCAAACTGACACTCTGGGACGAAGCCGAGGTGACGATCGAGGTGGAAGCCGACGTTGTAGAAGTCGAGCTGTCGTTGGAGCTGGACGGCGAAGCAGTTGACGGGGTAACGGTCGATAAGCTGTTGTTTGTTGTCCGCATCGTACGCTTTGCCAAGACAAACGCAGAAACAACGAGCAACGCGAGCTGCTCACACACTAACACACGCTGACAACGGAGTTGAAACGGGGCAAACTGTTGCTGACAAGCCAGCAGCGTGAGCTGCTCCCAGACAACTGCTGACACAACGAGCAACGCGAGCTGCTCACACACCGCTAACACAACGAGCAACACGAGCTGCTCACCCACCGCTACCACACGCTGAAACGAAGCTGGAACGCAGGCAAACCGTTGCTAACAAGCTAGCAGCGTGAGCTGCTCCAAGACAACCGCTAAAATTGCTAAAACAGCCCGAGAAAACGAGCAACACGAGCTGCTCACACTCTGCTAACGAAAATACTAACACGCACTGAAATGAAGCTGGAACCAACCATGTGAGCCTGCACTTGAACACGCGACCGCTGACCAGGAGGTTGCACGCTTAGCTCGTGGCGGTTAACTTTGTTAAATATAATTTAACTAAATGAAATATTTGCCTTTTCACCCTCCGTACATGACCCTGGAAATAGCCAAATACACACAACGATGAACCTACATTTCTACTGAGAACTTGCATATCACACCAACCAATCTGTTGGACCATTTTTAGGGCCACAATGTTTGTGTGACATCAAAATTACCATTATCAACCCATGATCCATCCTTGCAGGATAATTGCAGTATGATCTGTTTTGATCTACAGTCAACTCTCTCTAAAACGGACACCATCAGGACTGGCCTCAGCTGTCCGTCTTAGAGAGGTGCCCGGCATATTGAGAGTCGACGTAACATGACCCCAGGAATTTTAAGATAATACAGCCAACTGTTTCATAAGGGACACCTCTATAAGATGGAAAGCAGCTTAGAGCAAGAAAATAACTGTTTTAGATTACAATACAATTCAGTTGTCATCTATGAGTTATTTTTTTGAATGGAACAAAATGATGACTGATTTAATTTTAACTTGTACTGTATGTATTCTACCGATAAGAAAGAGCTGTCAATTAAACGTCTCAAGTAACATACTTGGTAATTTAAGAATTTTTTCCTTAAAGAGTAATTTACAGTCACATTCAGCACCTCACAAAAGTCTGTTGACCATTTCAAAGTGTCCGTTGTCCGTCTTATGTAGGTGTCCATCTTATAGAGAGTTTGGTTATAGTAAAATGACTGAGAAACAGCTGCGACCAGCACCAGATTTCCGTCTTATAGAGGTGTCCGTTAAGAGAGAGTTGAACTGTATTTGCATCCAGTCAAAGAAAAAGATGTTAGTACAGGCTGATGGTGAAACCTGTTCTCCACAAGCAAACTGAGCATAGAATTGACATCTTGAGTTGCTCTCGCCATGAAACCTGTCAGAGAAATCTTGCATGCTTGTGTGTGAAGTGAAAAACCCAAAAGTCAGACCTTTTTAGAGCACTCCAAAGGAAAATGGGCCAAGAAAGGAACTTGTTCCTCAGATCCTGGGCTGTGCTCTAGAAGTGCCCGGGTGCCAAAAAGATGACTAATCTTTGCCTTTGGGCAACTGGACAAACTTACTTTTCTCATTTGAGCTAGAGTACTGGGCACCAAGAATTTCATGGGTTAAAGGACCTTTGGTCTTCCCATAATTTTTCTTTAACCAAAGCCTTGCTCAGACCATATCACTAAACAGGGAGTACATTGTTATAGACACACCACTATAGATTTGTTTGCATAATTTAACCCAAACTATTTTTCAGACTCAGAAAAGGGTCAGGGGAGATCAGATGTGATATTTCCTTCACATTCCAGAGCAGTAAATACATGTACATGTGCAGAGGTATTTTCCCTCAAGTAAAACAGCATTATACAGTGAAGATCGTCTAAATTTTGAAACTAGACAATCTTCTATGCTATGAAATGTCATTTTTCATTATAAAAGACTTCGCAATGAAAAGTGCAAACACCTGCACAGACCATGGTGGGTACATTAAAGTACCGCGTAAAAAATAATGCGGCACTGCGAGGTCAAGGAATGCCACAGCAGGTTAAAAAGGACAGTGACTGCTAGATAATTATTCTTATCACATTTATTTCAAATGAAATGCACAGATTAAAAATGGAACGAAATGCAAAAAGGAACTGATCGGCAATCGTTAATACTCGAAGTCAGAAGATAACTTTGTGCACCTCACCTCTTCAGGAAATTCTTCACTGACCAGAGACAGGATCAGAGATGTTTTCCCGACTTGTGCTACCATGTGAAAGCATGTTAAAGCATATTAATACAATTTATTGTTACAAGATTTATTATTACCCATCCGCGATTGTCAAAAATAAACCAAAACAACAACAATCGAACGTTTACTTACGATCGCCCACAAGCAATATCCGCACCTCCTTCATTCTCGAGATAAATATTGATTTTTTGCTTGAGATTTTCGGGGAATGAAATCCTACTTAATGATTTGGAGATACCGTATTAAAGGAGAGTGTAGGGAAGGATTGGGCAAAGAAAAGTGTTAGTTTTAAAATATGTTTATATTTACTGGTTTATCCCTCTTTCCCTTCCTTCCTCCATATTTACCGCTCTTTCCCTGGAGAGAAAACAACGCGCATGTGTTGTATTGCACACGATCGCTGTTCAAAAATCTCGTCCCTATCATAACATGAGTAGCACTGGGGACGAGAATGACTTCGAGTCGGGTCGTCCCTCGAGTTTTCCCTCGAGTCAACAAGACTGGGGGGTCACCTCGCAGCTCTGACAAGGTCTTATCTGATTGGAGACCACCCTTGAGGTTTAACAAAAGAACAAACAACAGAAACAATGGACTCTAGCCCTAAAACAAAAGGGCTGCAACTCTATCCTCGCCAATAGCCTGCAGAACAGGCGTGATTTTTTGCGTATTTCTGGTGAACAGAGGCGAAAGCGAAGCGAGCACGAAGCGCGAGTTGCGTGCGAGGGGAGGAGTGCTAAAAAATGCCAATGAAATTTAGAGCTTGTAGGAGTTGCAAGGCTACCGAGACTGGGACCTCATCAAACAAAAAACACTCGTGGACAAACAAAAAAACAAAAAACAAAACAAATAACCCACACCCATTTAGCCGTATCTGTTTTCAAATCTCCTTTAGTCAACTGTTTTTTTTTTTATGGCTCTTGACAAATTAGCTTTCATTTAAATCAAGGCTCACCATTTGAACATTTCGACCATGCACCTGAACATTTGTAAGCTTTATTTTGGCTAAATAATTGTAAATAGATTGCGCTCTTTTATATCTTGCACAACAACTGCTGTTGACGAAGTCACTGGTTTGATATTGTTTGGCTTACATATAAAATTATGACTGGGGTATTAATAAGCTGGCTACGCATGCATGACCCCAGCATAAAATAACTTTTACCTGTACAAACCCCAAAATAATGAAAGATGATCTAGTTTCTAGTCTTCTTGGGATCAGTTTGAAAACCCACCAACTGAATGTAATTATTACACATTTTACCATCCAAAATTCTATTAAGGCTCCAGAAACGCCATCAAAACTAAAGAGACAAAAATGTTTCACTTTTCAAATGGCTTTAATTAGTAGGCCCAGCTGGTATAACAGTTGGCACATACATGAGGTTGAACTTTCGAGCTAAATTGTAATTCAATTGGTCTTACAATGAAGGAAGTGACTGTGCAAAAACATAGACCAAGCACAAAATAAATTGTATCCAAACTTTATTTCCTCTTTCTTCAAAAATTCTTAAATACAATCCATAATAAATTCAACGCCATTGTGGCAATTTTTTGAGAATTTTCTTTGAAACAAGAACAAAATATCTTTTACATCTCTTTTAAGAAACTCTATACATTTATTTATGAACAAAACGGTTTTTGTACAAATGTACATGCGTTGGGGAAATACTGTAACTTATTCGGTAAAAATTTACAATTTTTCTGTGATAACTTCCACGACATCCTTTCTCAATATTTTTCTTTATACAAATTTAGACACCTTTAAGATTCAAATGTTGAACTTAGCAACACCAGACATTCAGCAGAAATATTCTAAGCTAGGATCGGTAGCTGGGCGGCTGTGTTAAAATTTCCAATTTCATTGTAGTTGAACCAGTCTAGGAAGGAAGAAGAAATAAATGCCCCACGAGTGGTATCCAGCCCACTTTTTCCTTGTGGAGCGCCATAACCAAAGTTATCTTTCGGCGCCCGATAATTAAACTCTTTGGCGTTTGGAGACAATGGAGTTGGAGAAGCTCTCTTTGCTCGGAATTTGTAGAAAGAGGATTCCTCGGCTGCACTCCAACTACTATACTGTGAGAACGGGGAACTGTATGATGTAGGCGATGGCGAAGAACTTGACGATGTAGAGAACACTGGAGAGGAACGATCCGCCATTATTCTAGGTGGGCTCTGACTGCGGAAGGGCACTGGGCTGCCGTTTGAACTATTGTGGCCATTCAAAAGGTTTACCCAGCGAGCAGTTTCGTCGCAGATTTCTTCGGATTTCTTTTCTGCTTTATAAATGGTCTTTACGGAGCCCTGTTCGCCTAGAGGATAGAACAAACAAAAGGAAACATTAGTTATTCATACACAACCTTCGAGACATCTGGTCTTGGGTTTTGTATAGTCGTGGGCGATTAAAAATTGCGGGGGTTTCTCGCGAAACATTACCTAAAAAATTAGATCTCACGATGAAGTCGAGAAATAATAACATTTTCGTAACAGCAGTTCTTCTCACAACCGATTTTAGTCAAGTTAGGACACGTTTCTCACCATTCATATTTGCTTACGCATGCAGTTACCTACGTGATCGATTTCTCGCACTCGCTCGAACGTTCGAACGACTTTTTGAATGAAGTTCTCGATATCAAACCAAACGACCAACAAAAGTCAGATACATTCGAGCTGGACGGAAAAACACTACTTCCTCGATGTTTCAGAAACACTACTCGCAGGATATTTAATGAATTTACTGTGAGGATCAAACTTCTCATTCACAACTCACCGATTCTGAAAGAGACTTCCTGAGGGTCTATCCATAAACAGAGTTTTTCTGGCAAATTCGCTTTGACATCCTTAACACTAAGCCCACTCTCCTTGGCAGCAGAACTCAATACAGGATCTAAACTTTCAGTTATAAGAAGGCACCGATATCCGCTTCCTTTACAAGGTTTTTCGGGGTACCAATGGCCTTCGAACTTCTTCGTCAGCTTCTTCACCACTTCTTCGCTAAACAGCTGTACTCGTCGACGCGGGAGTTTATTAACGAGATAGCCGATTAGGAAGTTTACAGCGACTTGTACCTCAAGGTCCATTGGCCTTTCGTTCACTAGATTTTATTAGAAAATGTAAAAAATAAATGACTAAATTCGCTACTGATGTGCAAGCAGATCGTAAAGTGAAAATGGTGAAGACGACTCGAAGTTTATTTGCTTCCGATCGTTCATCTTCCCCATTCTCGTTGCTGATTGGTTTCTAAGATAGACAACGACGTCATTGCTAACCAATCAAAATCGAGCGATCACGCAAAAAGACAATAAGTTCCGTCAGCAACCAATCAAGTATTAGCAAAGGGAAGCCCTTCAAGACGCACTAAATCAAGCGTACTGCGTCATTGATGGGTGCTTCCGACGATCCCACTATTGTTTTGTTCGGCTTCCGTTTGACGTCATATATTGCCAAACAAAAGCCATATATGGTCTGATGATGACACTTTCACGATCGTACAAGACAATCTTACTATTCAATTTATATTTGCTGTAAACTATTGGGAAATATGTTATCTTTTCCGGCAACAAACAAGGTTATTTTCCACGATTTAACTTTTCAAATTCGACATCAAAACAAATTTTTACAGGCCCCTGACTCACATCTCAAGGATTTTTTTCCGTATATTACACCACCTGTATATTTGTACAGTTATAAATAGAAAATTAATACAGTTTAAACAATCACAGATCCGGACAAAGAATTATCAGTGTAATCTAAGCTTCTGTCGTATTTTAAGTCCTGTTCCTTTTTATTAATTTTTTTGTCTCTGGAAAGCAAAAAAAAATATAGATCATACATAAACAACGTTTTTTGTAACAGTAGCCGCGGACAAGCCATGACGAAATCCATAATCCCAGTTGAGGGAAAAGCGACGACCGGAAATACGTCTGCTGTTTGCAGGCTACATGCCCGGAGCATAAACGTAGCGACGATTAAACCATATTTTAATATTCTGTTAAAATTAAAAGAAATAAATCATACTGTCACTCTCCCAGTTGTAACCTCTCTCTGACAAAATACACAGAACTCATTGCAGCTGCGCGAATATTTTTCTTTCCAACAAAGGGGCGCTGAGGTGGAAGTAATTTTGCCATGAAAACCTTGATCCTTGATGAATGAAAAATATTTTCTGTGTTGCAGGCTCCTAATTTAAAGTTGCATTTAGTTCAAACAAGTAATTCCTCAATTTGGAATTACTTTCATAAACATTTGAGGTCCAGACCATGGCTTTCAATCTCACATCCCGTTGCCACTTTAGCCTTAAGCCATCCCGTTGTTGTTGTTTGGGGTTGGTGTCCCGCCCCAGTCAGAATGTTTATCCCGCACGCAACCCGCTTGGTTTAGAGTCGCAGTTCTCCGAATAACGGCCTCTAACGAGGCGATTTTGATGTTTTGCATCCCACAGCCGCGTGTCAATTTTAAAAATATCCCGTTTCTCCTCTGTGAAAATGGACAAATCCCTTTCCCGAAAAAAAAAATTTCCCCGTATCTCTCGCCTATTAAAAACCCTGTTATCCCGAATCCCGCCAAATCTCTGTGGTTGGGCCCTTAAACATAGAGAATCAAACATTGCCACTACGTGCTTGCGAGCTAAGCAAGGGTGACATTTGCAGTCAGACCACTGTATTCCTCTCAAATAACACATTTCTCCCCTGAAGGCAACACAGAAAATAAATAAAATTTGAGGATTAACTGTTTTATATGACAAATTTATCTGATTTGAGAAGAACAAAAAATAGCTTTAATGGAACTGGCAAATTCTCCTGGGCGTTACCGATCAACATCAATACCATTTCCACAATTTGGTGGAGGCAACATTCATTTTCACAAGAGACCTAGGATAAACTGCAACATTGTAAGTTAAGAATCCAAGCAAATAATGTTTTTTTTCGGTTTAGCTTGGGCATTTCCGGGCTCATGGAATGTTAGCCGATAACAATTATAGGTTACCCTATCTGAAGATCACACCGGAACCCAAATTGTGGTGGTATCCAGAAAATACCCATACCTCCCGTGCAGAAGAAGGGCTTTCTCCTCTAACTTCCCATCCCCTCCTGGAAATTCCAGTAAGCCTCATAAAGTCTGATAAGTTTATCTTTACCATTTTTGGGTCCTCCAGAACCCCCAACCCCGGCAGGGTGGAGGAGAGTATGGATATTTTCCGCAAACTGTACAATGCCAACAGGGGCAAAAAAGGTGTGTTGAAAAGCAGCTCCCCCAAGCCGACGTAGAGCTCCTACAGGAAGCAGGCAGTAGCGTGGTTTTAAGTACCACTGGGTACACATTATGGTCCGTTCACACGAGGGTACTAAGTTCCCCGAGACTAGTCCCTGCAGCAGGTCGCTGAGCGAGGGGGCGGGGAGTCCCACCGTGCGAACTGGCCATTTTTGCTTCACAATCTAGTCAACTTTGGTCCTTGCGAACTAGTCCCTCAAAACGTTTAAGTGTGAACTGGTTGCATGGGACAAGTCCTCTTGCAACCAGTCCCTTCATGTAAAACTCTATCATAGGGGACTTTGATGCAGGGACTAGTCGCAGGGACTAGGGATGAATAGATTTTCAAGTACTTAGCACCTGTGGATATGCATAATACTACTGGTGCAGACCTGCAGATATAATGAATTCATTTAATATATTACAAGATCAACCAAAACAAGTAAAATACTCCAAACCACCCATAACGATTTGAATCTTTTTATTACATAATTTGGCCAACTCCTTGAAGATAGAGGTACAAATATACCATGGATTTCACAAAGACGAGTTCGAAAAAGATGTTTACCAAGTAGCTCTCGAAAGGATAAAATAAACAGAAAAATCCACCCAAGCTGAATTAAAAGGCTAATGCATCCGTGAATCCCCAGGAGAACCCGGCCACATGCTATGCCTACCCTAATGAAATGT
>JAHPZR010000462.1:0-10184 GCA_019787425.1 Platygyra sinensis | reverse complement strand
TTTAGGACTTGGAGACTTGTCTTCTTTGTCAATCTCTTATAGCATCACAATTTCTAGACTTAATCTGCTGATTGGTTTTTGAATTTTTTTATTGGGTGTCAGTGCAAGCCAAGAATATGCTTTGGACCTGTCAACTTACGCTGGACATAAATATTCAGCTCTGAGCTTAAGATCGTCTCCATATCCAAACTTTCTCAGGACAGTCCACGTTGTCTCATGTCTTCCTCTATGGATGAACAGTGCATGTAGAAATAAGAAACCTGGACAAAAGAAACAGAGAAAAACAGGAACAAACAAAGGTATCAAAAACAAAGTAATTATCTGCACTACAGGTAATTTGCTACAAGCATTTACCCTCTTCCTGACTAATCTGTTAACACTACTTGTTATCCTAAGTACAGTCGGGGATCAAGGTAGAGAGTTAACTTGTATCATTTGATAACAAAAACAGTGGAACCTCGATTTAACAAACCTCTATTTAACGAAGTCCTCCATATAACGAACGATATTCTATGTCCTGGCCAAAATTACAGTAAAATGTAAGAAACAAAACCTTGATATAACGAACCCCAATATAACAAATTCTTCGATATAATGAACATAATCCGGAAACCCAAACGCAAAATGTACCTCGATGTAACAAATTACCGTTTCAACGCACGACAGAAGATAAACGCTGAACAGATTAACAGTCAACAAATCCTTTAATCCTTATGGTAAAGAGACAGCAACCTTTCAGTCAACGGCTTATTATGTGTCATATGCATTGGCACCATAGTATTTCCACAGAAGTCACCTGTGTTACAAATCAGTCGTGAACTATGACCTCGATATAACGAACATTTTGGTCGGTTCCCCTTAAATTCCTTATATCGAAGTTTTTGATATAACGAACCCTCCATTTGACGAACAAATTTGGCTGGGCCCCAGTGACTTTGTTAAATCGAGGTTCCACTGTATATAAGTGGTCCACACTTAAAAGACACCAAAACTCCATGCCTCTAAAAAAATTATACTTCCAAGGACATTGTGTGCTTAGGGTTTTCTATTAAGTTGCCTAGCTCCTATACAGCTTTCTCCCAGGCTTTCATGTTGAATAGTCCAGTTTCGAATTCGCCATGACCACTGAATAAAAGCACTGACAACGCATTTGTACAGTGTTAGCCTCGACCTGACAAAAATATTCATTAGTACCGGCGGGAAGGTGCCACAAATTCGAATGTTAAACAAAACACAGAGCTGTAAACAGGTCATCTTCTTGCTGGAATTTGCGAATTTTTTACTTTAGGTCGAGGCTAACCCTGTGCAAAAATATAATGCATTGTCAATGCTTTTATTCAGCGGTCATAGCGAATTTGAAACTGGACTATTGATTTTAGTGACATGCACGCCAAAATATTGAGGCTTAGGAATTAGGTAATGGCCTAAGCACCATTGCATTACCTTGTAATGTGAGTCCACCATCAAGCAATCCATCCTCAACATTTTTTCTTACAACATTCTTAACATCCTGTAACCCTTGACCTTGTAAAGGGGTGTTGAAGCATCGGTTCTGATGGAGAAAGAAAATTTCAATCAGTGAAGAGTATGGTAGCACAAGCTAACCAATTAAAGACCAAGCTGGCTAATTAATTAATTGGTCTTAGACTTACGCAGGACTAAGCAGTCACATGCTCAAAATTCACCACCAACCCTCAATTGCAGCAAATTTGCTCAAACCTCAGGGACCTTCGTGTAGTTTTGATGGGGACATACTCTGCACTGTTGCTACTTTGAGTACAAAATAATATCTTGTGATAAAATTTACAATTTGCATTTTCCAACCTGTGTTTGATGGCGATTTGTGCTAGTCTGACATCATAACAAGTAATCGCATTCTGTACTGTCTCATGTATATTAAAGGGCCCTAGTCAGCCACACCTTTGTTTTTGTTTAAACATGCGAGAATTTGCCTTTTATATTTTATTTGGAGCCTGCCAAAACGAAGAAAAATCACTGCGAAACTACTCAAGATAATTAAACATACCTTCAGGAACACAGCTTACAGTAAAACAATAAGAATTCACTTCACCATGCTACATCAATAATTTCAATGTCATCAAAAATGGCGGAGGCAATATGCAATGCAAATTTGATAATAATAGAATGATGTCAACTCACTTGAAACTCATTTAGTTCTTTATCATTCAATAAGCCATCATTGTCTGTGTCTGATATCTGGAAATATGTATAATATAATAATATTTGTTATGTTAAGAAAGGAAAAAAAGTTATAAATTTTACTGAATTAAAGAATTTACAAAATCTGCTGGTGAGATACCTTAAATATTCTTGTAAGTGCAGCCTTGCATAATGGCTTCAACTGAAATATCAAATACACCGCAAGACATCAAACATTTACAAGTTAACATTAATTTGTTACTATCACGTTAATAAAGGTTTTAAAAAATCACCATTATGATACATGTACAATAATGTTCCCAGTTGACTCTTAAATTCTGAAGATTGCTAACAGAAGAATTCGAAAGATTAAACATTGAATGTGAAAACTAATCAAACGAACCTCTTTACTTTCAGCAGAATACAGAGGAGCTGTAGGGTGAAGAACTGCCTTCTGTGCATAATAAAACATCTCAGATATATTTTTCAAGTCCTTTGCTGAGCACTAAGAGGTCAAAACCAAGCATTGTTACATATGAATATAATTGATGAAATTTAATGTACTGGTATTTGTTAAATAAACTCTCAAATTATCAATAATTGAATGGCTTGATGCAAGACAGGCGTAAGTGACGTTTTCGGGTAAAAATTTTTTTCCTTCAAAAGTGCCTGAATTTTTGCATGTAGTAGAACATTCCCTTGTATTTTTTTTCGGCTGGTTTGCACTTTGCTTCTGAGAAAAACGAAGTCAAAATATCGAGGCGTGCACAATGAACGCATTACAAAGCGGAACAAGAGCACTTCAGCCAAAAAAAAGATACAGGAGAATGTTTTCCTACTTAATTGAAAAGCACATCCAAAAATTCAGGCACTTTTGAAGGAAAAAAAATTTTACCCGAAAAAAGTCACTTACGCCTGTCTTGCACCAAGCCATTCAATTCATCAAGTTAGAACAAAGGGAATCATGACTGTGATACCCGATATTAATTGGCATAGATTTTGACAATTTTACTTCTCCATTTACTCCTTAGTTTGTATTTTGATTGAGAAGAAATACATGTATCAACACTTGAGACAGTGTTTCATCTGCTATCCAAGCACTTCAAATTTTGTCAAAAATACCCCACTATACAGTCATGTCATATTTTCAACTATCTTTTTGGTGTCTGGATAACCCAATGATTGTCTCTCATGTTTGATATTACTCTGCAGATACAAGTAAATTGGTAATATTTTAAAGGTACTTTTAATCAGTTCAGAAAAACTTTAAGGTCCTTATTTGCAACTGTTATGTGCACAGTTTGAATTTTTACGACCATACAGTGTAAAACATGTGGGAAAGAATGACCCAATAGCCTCACAGACCAAAAGCTGCATTACATGTATACACATTTTAAAACAGGTTTTACCTAGTGAATGCATCTTAGCTCTAATTATACAGCATCCAATGAATAGATGTAGCACAAAATAGTATAAATATAAAATCTGATCTGATCTGAAGCCTTTTGACACTCCATTTCGGAGCATTAAGGCCACAGATGAGTCACTTCCAATCTCCTCTGTCCCTGCCCAAGTGTTCCTTCTTGGTCCATGCATAGCCTTAAGACTGGATGGTGCATTAATATTTTAACATAAATTAAATATTGTTTTCTGTCTGTTGAACAGAACATTCTTATGAGAGGTTAATACAAGCAATTACAGTACAGATCCAGATATCATTTAAGTTGCAGCCCATCAGTACAACTTAGTATTAAAATACAAGTTTGGAGGAGCTATATGTTTCCTTATGTCTTTCACTCTCTAGCTATCTTTTAATCACTCTTTTGAACGTCCAACGATTGACGATAAGATCACATTTTAAACCGAGCGACGGTTAAACTCCACTTACTTGAATAATAATTAATAGCTTAAATACCCTAGCGGTTCACACATTCTGCATGCATTCATATCTTAATTATTCAGAGTAGCTCACACACTCTGCACGCATCTAGTATTACAACACTATACCTGAAACAAACCTTTACACAATGCTCACCTCTACACATGTTTCCACCTCAGTGTAATCATTCATTATTGGTAAAACAGTCTAAATAGACATAGACAAGGCATTATTAATAATTTCAAAACATAAATCTTTGAAGTACCAGACCAGTAGATGTCCTTTAAATGGCTTCTGAGATTTTATTCAGTTATTTTAGAATAGATATTCTGATTTACCTTATTGTGGTGAGTCTCAAATAAATTTCAGGGCTCAAAACGAAATATACATTAATTTAATTTGTCAAGACAAAAAATAAACATTTCATTATTTTAATGCAGAGTTTACTAAGAGAAAGTCCTCTGGATACAATGTACATCCATAGGCCATGTTCTCTAAATTATTTACAAATATTCACAGAATCATACACTCAGTCAGATAGTCTAGTTGAAATTATTTGATTCACCACTGAAAGGCATGAAAACCTGCAACTTCACCCTCATTTTACAGGTCGGATTGTATTACTTAAGTTTAAAGATATCAAAAAGTATAGTTCCCAGTTTACTTACATCCATTGTACTTCCATCCATGAGATCAGACTAAGAAAAAAAACAGAAAGAATTATTAACAAAAAACTTGCAACGATTGATCCTATGGTTATACTGTTGGCACTTTCAGTCTTTTGATGATCAGAAAAGAAGTACAAGAACCTACATTTGTTTTTATCTATTATAAAATGCAAACTTAGTAGATGCAGAAACATTGTTTTTCTTCTACATTCGCCACAATAAATATCTTATAACACATGCTCCTGTCAGGTTTTACTTATAGTGGTTAAAAGGAAACAAGTGAATTTGTGATCAATAATCCAAGTTAAAATTCAAAGTGACGTTACCATGCAAAAGGTGAATTGATTAACATGACACAAGCGCAGGACCAAAAAAAATGACTAATGATGCTGATTCTAGCAGGATGCCTGTCACATAGTAGGTTTGATTTCTGCTGCTCTCTCATGTCTGGTCTACCGTTCTACCGGAGAAGAACGGCTCAACGTGTGAGCAGCAAAGCATATCTGTGATGTCTACTTGCAATTCAAGGGAGGCTCCTGGTCATCAGAAAAGCCATCTGATTACAACTCAGGTTGTAATCAGATGACATTTACAGCGATCAGGACTGCCCAACATGACACCTAAAGCTCAAAACATTCGCACATTTTCCATTCTGTTTTTAAAGATTTTGTTCAATTCTTCCGACCTTTTTAGTTTCACATTACTGCTGCAGAAGGGCACTACATGCATGGACATCGTGTTCAAAGGAACAGTGCTGTTCAACTGACAGTGGTGTTAGCAAACTGGTCAAAGGTCACATGTTGGTCTGCATAGTTTTGTTGTTATGTTGACACCCTGTAATTTGCCATGTAAGTTTTGCAAATTAGGTTTTGTTTACCCATGCTTTAGCTCGATCTAAAAATTTATTAATTTTGCCTGTTTTCACCAGAGTCTGGAATCACTATCCTAAAGGAAAGGTAATCCATCTATTTGACTTACTATTTTGTCTCTCAAGCTCACTTTTAGATAGATAGATAGATAGATAGATAGATAGATAGATAGATGGCCTTTATTTTAAAACGATAAGTATTAAAGCTACATGAGCTTGTGGGGTCGTTTATCCCTCTCTTTTATTCTGACGTTCTAAAGAATCAAATTTTCCCTATCCTCTTGGCTGATGAAGGTATACATCTTGAACATTGACCAACTTTCCTAGTCTTTCTCATTGCGAGTGTTTAAACTTTCGATCTTAAATGTCTCTAATTAGTTCTCTCCCAGGTTTATCAATTTCACATTGTCCACCATCCAGGACCACCATCGAACTGATGAGATTTATGCCCAACAAAAAATCTGCAGGCAGTTATCTGATTGGCTAAAACTAAAAAAGAATTCACGTGTGTCCAGCTGTGGCTTATAATTAGGGGGAGATGTGCAGGCTCCATTACTGAACAGCAGCTTGTAAGTGTAATTGAGCCTAGTCATACATGAACTCAGTATTAAAAATGACCTTGCTCTTCATGAGATCTCATGGCTCAGTGACTGCTCACCCTTCCAGTGTTAGGGAGGTCACAGGTTCGTTTCCTGTTGGGGACTCAGTAGGGTCTGTCGGAATCTTATGCTTGAAAATAGAGTATAAGTTATACTTTCCGGCGCCACCTGTGAAACCAGGGTATTATGCTCAAAATTATGCTAGGCTCGAGGTATAATGCTAAAATCATACCGGATTAAAATGACACTTTCACCCCACCCCCCATAGGCCCGTACCTATTAATAAACATTCCTAGTCAGTTGGAAGCCTGGTATAAAGAGGTAACCAGGCCTTGGATTATACCAAAATGCACTGTGTACAAGTCTAAGGTATCAAGTTCCTAAAAATAAATTAAACTATTTGCAATTTTATCAATTTTGTACATTATAGACCAAGTTGCTGGCAAAATTTTCATACACTTCTCACAGTTTTCAGAAACAACGACATTATGCTGCAAAAATATTAGAATTATGCCAGCATTATGCCTGATGCTCCAGATATAGTATTGTGCCCAAAATTATGCTGGCATAATCTGACAGACCCTAGGACTCAGATTTTTTCTTTGTCCCATGCTCATCTCATGTTGATCAATTCCCGTGTCACATTTCATTACCAGGCTTAACATTCTGATGCTCATCTCATGTTGATCAATTCCCGTGTCACATTTCATTACCAGGCTTAACATTCTGATGAATTCACCACCTTTATTCACTTATTACTTCTCAAGTTACCTTGTTACCAACAATAATAACAGGTTTCAAAGTCTCTTCCTCTGCAGTCTGCCTTATGAGTGGTAACCAAAAAGATGTTATCTGTCGAACAGACCAAGTGAATATAATTTTAACTTTATCTGTGATCATGGTGAAAATACACGATGTGGAGTGCAATTAAAGCAGGGTCTTAGATGTATTATAATATCAACTTGTATTTTGTTTATAAATTCTGGAAGGTCTCTGAAGAGTCTGAGCTCAGCCTTGATGAAACAGTGTGTCAGACTTGCCAAGAACCATAATTTTTTTTCATGTCAAGTATTTGACAATTATAGTATTCTTAAAGATATAGTATAAATTACAATTTAGCCCATAAAAAGAAAGGCGATAAGTAAAAATTATTTCAAAAGCTACAAGTATGCAGGCTGGATAAAATTAGAAGTTACAAGGCAAAAAAAAAATATTAACTAAGTTAGTTTACGATCCGCCATATTGATAACTTTTTAACAACCTGAAGAGGACCAGTAAAACTGGTTGAAATGTCGGTTTTTAAAGACATTTAACCTTGGAAAATCCCGAAAACAATTCATAAATTTTAATTTTAGTTTACTTTAGTCTTAAAATGTTTTTATTAGTTAATAATTTAGTCCTCACTCCCCCATATTAACGAGATTATTTCACTGATAAGAAATCATAATATTCGTAATCAAAACATCATGAAAAGAAACAGTATTCACTTGCCTAACACTAAATTCAGTTTAACAAAATTCACAGGCAAACAAAAGCAATAAGTTGACGCACAACAAGGCACTGCAAGCAAGCAAGCAGCTGCTCAAATGATTTATCTAGCCATCATCATTGACACATACTCTTTCAAGAGATTCCTCCTCTGTAACGTCATATACAACACAAACTACATTTGCCTGTGGAGTCAAATCAAAAAGTCAACTCTAAGATTTATCTTTCAACAATACATTAATTTTTGTACCTTAAACACAGCAGCAAGCTAACATTCAAATATAATTATACCAAAATGTCAACTTCTGAGAGTACCCCTTTCTATATAAGAAGGAAAGTATTTAGTTACTCGGGTTTCACGGTCTGGACAATAGTCATATTTTGGGCTGTCAACAAACAGCCAAGAGCTAGTCGCAGTTACTTAGCCATCAAGGTTGACAAGCATCTGGACTGTTGAAGGACAGTGTCTTTTAAGGTTATTCCTCACAATTGCACTGCGCATCCTTTCTGCGCATAATTTATGGCGTCATTTAGCGCGCTCTCGTGCACGTGCACACTGAAAACATGGCGGATTTGCCTTGATATTGAGCTCTTTCAGTTAAAAAATGGCTATAGCTCACCAACGAGCACGGGCACCCCAATTTTTTTTCCAGTCATTGTAATCAACTTATCATAAACTTTGCTTGAGGAAAGACTGATCTGATTTCTATTGCTGAAAATTAAATAAATAGCGAAAATAGCAAGTAAACTGTGGTCTTTTCTATTTTGCCCTATGGTAACCATGTCAAGAAATTTGGTTGATATTTTAATCAAGGATTCAGCTTTCTGTATAAATCAAACTTAAAAAGTTTATTTGTGTCCGATACAACGCATTGACTCCAGTTTAATGCGTGTTCTCATGAGTCTCGGTCACAAAAATTTACAATTATTACTGGGAATGAGTCCTTGTAATAAGCGTTAAATAATGCCAAAATGGGTCATTTTCAATGCCCCAGTGCTCCTTAATGAGTATGGGCACCCCCCTTTTTTATTTCAAACTTGAAGTTCTCATATGATAAATATTCAGTGGGCAAAGTTTGAACGAAAATCTATTGTCAGTTTTATTTCAGGGGAATTACCTTAAAGGAGTGTTTTTGGCCAGTTACCATCATGAAGCGTCAACAAAGAAAGATATAATGGTACATATACCTTAAACACAACAACAAAACTCAACAAGTTTTACTAGTCAAGTTAATGGTGTTTTTCATGATTTGAAACATTACCTTTACAATCTCATCAATAAGCATGTCTTCAGACTGCTCCAATGCTGGTGATTTAAGCATCACATAAAAGTATTATGACTGCATTGTGATCATTTATTCTTTTTAAGATTCAACTGAACTAAATTTAAAAAAAAGTTTTTAACCAGTAGATTGACTAAACATTGCATGTAGTTAGTCACAGTAGTAATTTTGCTTGGACAGTTCTGTCCAAGGGGGATAGGTGCAATGAGGTTAACCCTAATATGCAAAGTGCCAACCTAGCTGTGAGACAAGGCCAGACCACAACACTGGCAACTACTAACAGTGTATATGCCTTACTCCTTTCGATAAGTGTGTGGGTTCTTTAATGTCCCTTGCTTACCATGTAATACTGAAGATGCACCTTGCTTACCATGTAATACTGAAGATGCAGGAGACAGGGCCTACGGTTTACAGTCCTCGTTGGGTGCATGCGCCCGTGATCCATGCCGCTAGCCATGTTAACCATTAAAAAAGAGTTGCATGGGTTCATATTTCCATGCATACATGTGATCCTGTTTCTATTATTATGGGGCTCCGCTTGGCGGCCCTTGAGCCGCCCGAGCTCCGTTATGAAAACTAGTGTGTAAGAACCTAGGTTTTCCAAGTTACACTGTAAGCACTACGGGTGCTTAATATATAGAAATGATGTTTACCGTGAAATTAGGCTACCTAGGTTTTTAATCAGGTTCTTAATTCATTTTTAACATGCAATCATGGGTGTGGCCTTTATATTAAATCATTCACTGTACGGTATTGTGCAGGGCTGTCATTAAGGCCATAACCCATAACACCTGGTACAGATGAGTATCCTTGATCAGCCCTTGATGTTACGGGTGAACTTGCCTGCTCCACTCACAAAGTAATAAGTTTGCCAAGTATGTAAGGACCAAGGCAATGGCTGGTTTTTGTTACCTTTTTTTGTATCGCATAACTTGAAAAACACTTTTTACTTTGTAAAAAAGCACCTGTATCGAGATCTTAGCCTAGAAAGGCTCTTATCTGAAAGGTGCTTGCCTGGGAAATTTTAGCTTGACAGGTTCTTAAGTTTTATGTTCTTGTACACTGGAAGAGACTATTAATAATATTTTGCTAACCACAATAATCCACAATGTGAGTGGGAACCTTCTCTGGAGTCACATCAGCTGGAATTGTTATTTCCTCAGCTCTAGTGGGGACCTGACAAAATAATGATAAAATTGTCTGTAAATTAATAGAGAAAATATTATTGAAATATTTGTC